>CM052260.1:2408799-2630341 GCA_028455795.1 Lasioglossum marginatum | reverse complement strand
GGAGAGATTTACCCCAAAATGAACCTATGTGCAAAATTTTAGCTCAATCCGATTTGAGCGACTTTTGGAAGTGTGGCCGAAAAAAATAAATAGTTTTTAGCAATGTTGACGCCTCGGAGTATGCGATACGCGATACTACAGGCTAATTTGCGAATTTGAAGCCCGCGGTTCGATACAGTTCTGACAAAGAAAGGGCACCAGCAAGCCCAGAGAGCCGAGCATTCGCTATAATTTTTCAGATGGACTAAATCGTGTTGCAGATGCATTGCATCGAAAAATTCGCGGACACTGAGGAATGCACCGGCGCTGACGGCTGACAACGATAACGATTTTTTCGTAGTTCCGGTCGGTAGAAGATTCGCGCGGCTCGTTGGCCAAACGGCCCTCGCCGGAACGAGCGAAAACAATGGGGCGTGCCGCACATCATTTCGCAACGAGTAAAGGACAAAGAGTCGGTAATTAGATCTCGCGCGAGCGGGATTTATTATTGGATACGAGATAGAAAGAGAGAGAGACAGAAAGAGAGAGAGAGAGAGAGACTATAAAGCTGTTAGAATCGAAAATGATTTACAGTAACGGGATTTAACGGAAGGCCGGTACCGGTAATTAACCTATTACCGGGGCACCGTGCGCTGTTTGCATGATAATTTTGAAAATCGATACGAGCAACATTCCTGCAGGCTACTATCATATTCACGATTCGCGCGCGGACGTCGAGCCGATGTGCTATGCCGGTGTAAACCATAATCTAGCGGTAAGCGCGGGCACGAGCCACGTGGAACGAGTTAACGCCACCCGGATCCCTCGAAATATCAATAATTGGACTGTGTACGCACCGTAGACCGTAGCCACGGCCACCGTACGCACTCTGTACGTCGTCGCGTTAATTATCGATCCGACAGCTTGCGGCCACCAAGCTCCCAGCTTTCCTGTTCGTCCCGTCTTGCTCTCGTCACTTGAAATTCACCTGTCCCGATAGTTATCTCGAAGGTAACCGAAGCACTTCGACAACGTGTCACTTCCAAACGAAATGCCACTCGCCTTCTCTGAAAATCTAGCAATTCGAACTGATTCCGAATTCGATTATAGAATTGGTACTTCATGGATTAACTCAGGACCGTGCGGTAGATTTTCTCCGTATGATGCGAGTCTTCGAGATGCCGCACCTTAAATGTTTTTTCTTTAAAATAACCTTCCAGTGTGATTTAAAAAGATTTATTGAATGGTTCAAATTGTATTTTGATTTCGCTGCTTATGCCGTCTCCTTACGGAACCGCCTCTCTGTATCACAGCACGGCACGGTCCTGGATTAACACCCCTTGTGCGATCTTGTAAACATAGATCTTGAAGAACCAGAGAATTCAATTTTTGCTATAGCACGACCAAGAAACTTCGAATTTGTTGGCAGAATATGTTGATTACTAGCCTATTACTAGGACCTTTATGCAAATTCTACATTCCATGGTTTGTTTTATAAAGCCAGGACGAGGAACAAGTTCAATTCACCACCTAGAGAATTCCTTATCACTGTACATCAAATGAGGACGCGCATCCCGCACCCTTGCAATCCTGGAAACGAGTATATCCGCTTAATTTTGTTTCAAACTAAACCAGAGTTATAATGGAAGAATGATCTTACAAAACACCGTAGCACCGAATATCGTGTCCGCTTCTTGAAAGTCGGTCGAAAGGGCAATCGATGTTTCACGTCGAGACGAAAACTTGGCTTTCGGGGATTTTTCACGCGTCCCCCAGGACAAGGTTCTCTTCTCGCGAGGATAGCGTGCTTGTTCCACGTGCCGTGCCAGTGTTTCCAGCTCTCCCCGATTTTCCACCTACGAAATAATTTCTCGAAGGGATAGTCTGGAAATGGGTGAGTTATGTTGTCTGGAGTTTTATGTTTCCAACGGGCCGACTCTCGACTACGCTCTCTCGGCCCCTTTTGCTCGACGAGCTTCTCGAACTTTTCGAACTTCTCGAACGGCATAAAGCGGGGAGTAGGAACGTGACTGGGACAACAGCCGGCGAGGTATGGTGGAACGCAGACAACGACGGAGAACGTTTGTTTTCCTCGAGCATCGGACAACAACGATATCGGGCCAATTAAAAGTTCCGCGAGGATCGTTCCGTTCCGTTCCGTTCCGTTACTAAACACCAGATACTCGAACCGGTTCCGTCAAAATCCTCTCTTATCCGTTTCGCTGGCCGATCCGAGCGGAACGATGGACGCGATAAACATGCTTATCTCTTTCATTAGTTCCCCCCTGCCACACGAATTCCGCTGGTTGCAAAACAGTAGCGAGGGAGGAGGGAGAACGGACTCAGACTTTCCCGTTTAAATTATTCTAGCATCGTTAAGGGAAGGATTAAGCAGAACCTACGGCCGAACCGAAGGGATTCAATGACTCGGAAAGAAATAAAGCCACGCAAAGCACGCTTAATTTCACGCAGCAGTATCGGATAATACGCAGTTACCCTCTTGTCGTTTCCGTTCGTTTCCTAAAAACAACTTTCACGAGTTTCGTTACTGTACAGACTGTTTCAAAATTATATGTATGTCATCTCGTTTTTTCAAAATTTAAATCACTCTGGCCCATCATCGAAAAAGAAAAACGCAAAAAGAATTAGTTTACATTTTTCGACATTACAGAGCTAGTTATCGAGATTGAAAAAATTATTTTACAATAGCCCAATACTTTCTGAATAAAACAAGAAAATATATAGCTCAAAATATATAGCTAAAAATTCGTAAGTGAGGCCCGTTTTCGCCGAAATGGGCAAAAATTGCAAACTTTCGAGGCCTGTAATTTTTAAACAAATTCTAAACCGGCAAAATGATGACTTAAACCTCCACTAATTTCATATGGACTACAACATATTCCATTCGGAACAAGATCGTCGGTGGTGACGTCCAAAAGTGATCGATTTCGCATGGAATTACCCTTTTACGTATTTGTATCTCATTGGGGAAAAATACCGCAGTAACAAGTACATTTACCCTATTGGTGTTTTCACCTTGCAGCTTTTCGCGAATGTTATGCTCGCAGAGACTGAGGCAGGTTACGGTGGAGAATCTGGAGGCCCGATGGGATCGCGATCGATTCTGGTTGCGGGTGGCGGCCAGACGTAACTCCCAGATAAGAAAAACTGGTCGTTTAATATCTCCGGTGGCGTTTAATATTACCCGCTGCTGTCCGTGCGTCGCGGTCACAGTTAACAAGCGCAACAATTCACCGAAGGATCCCCCGCGTAAATAATAGCCCCGCGTTAAAGCTCCTCCGCTGTTTATAAAACATTTTGCGCGCATTACGCGCGGGATATTTCGTTCCCGTTAAAAACGGACCGGAAGGAAGCACGCCCTCGCCGCCGTACAATAATATTGAAATTTATTGTTAGGAGTTCGCCACTTTAACGCCGCGCCATCCACGCTAGTCGAGTGCTGGCTCTTTTTTGCGACGCCGCAGTCTCCGAACGAATCCCATCAGTTTTAACATCTCTCCTATAACAATCTGATTGTTTAGTCGTGATAAAAACTTGTCTAAATCTATTCCCCCGGATGTATTCAATGATTCAATATTATTTAGCTAAGGGAAAATTAATACTTTACTGTACGAAAATAACGAAGCTGCATTTGTTCAGATTTGAAACTAGTTGCATCACAATACACGTACAGGGTGATTCTGGGATCTGGGATTAGTTGCTGTCTTTTAAGTAAAAATAGAGGAAAATGATAGAGGAAAAAATCATACGTCATAATACATCCTAACTTCCCATGACCTTATGTTTTATGTGGATGCACCGATGCACCCACCAGGTGCAATCGCACTTCATTCTTTAATGCAACCCAATTTTTTTGTTAGACCAATCGATCCCTTTTATTATCCTACGTATAAAAGTACTAACCCAAGGTCATCGAAATGTCAATACTTCTAACAATAAAAAGGATAATAAAATTAATCAATAATTTCCCGTTAATGTACCTTTGCAAACGCTGTACATAATCGTCAATATAAAAATGTCGAAAACAAGTTGGGATAATATAACAGTATTTTCAAATTCTCCTAAAGTTTTAGCTGTTTCAAATTACAGCTACTGATTTTTATGCTAAACGTATAAGATCCGCCGTCTACCAATCCTAATTTAAATAAGATCTGGATCGTTCGTGACATCGGCACCGCGTGACGCGGTAACAATGACAACACCGTGAAATGTCGACCCAGTTCTGGATCAATGAAGCGACAGCCGGAAACGAAGGGACAATAGGTTCGATCGTTCGCCCGGCGGATAGGCAGCAAATTGGTGTTGTCTCGGTGCATAAATCGGCCCCATAAATAAGATGGGAGGAAATCGATGGCGCGCGATAGGTATAACGCATAACCCCGTAGGCTTTCGGAACCTTGAAATATCGATGGGAAAGGTTCGACGAGGGTCGGCGATATTAGACCGATCCCCATCCCGATCCGGAGTCCTGATCCCGATCCTGGATCTCGACGAAACGGATGGCAAGAGAGAGAGAGAAAGAGAGAAAGAGCAAAGGAAAAAGCGGTAAACGGCGCGGCTCGGCGGGAATAAAAATGAAACGGGGCTAAGGAAAAACTGGTGGGAGGGTGTTACTGCCACCGGGTTTCATTATGCAGCCTCTTATAGTTGGCGTAACTCCCATCGGTCGTAAATATGAATTACGGCTGGCCGAAATAGCTTGGCGTACCTTACCGAATCCACGTACGAAAAACCCGTTCCCGACCCGAACGACGATAATTTATTCCCCGAGTCCCGAGGACCGTCCGATGAATGAAAATGGCCGACGCGAACACCCATGCGTTTCCACGACGATTCCTCTCTCTCTCTCTCTCTTTTACTTCTTTTTTCTCTTTCGCTCTCTCACTCTCAATCGTTTTTTCTCGGTCAACAACCGAGCCACCGGCGAGTTTCACCAGTGACGAGACAGAAATTAAACGCGGCTGCAGAAACGAAGAGAGAGAGGGAGGCCACAGTGAAATTGCTACGACGATTTGAACGCACTCCAAACGATCCCTCCCCCGCGATCGTCGCGGACGCTACCGTTCGTCCGTCTATCTTCTCGATCTCCGTTGGAACGTTTCTCTTCGACGGCCCATTCCGCCCTCGGAATCAGTCTCCCTTCATCCCCTTTCAACCCCCTACCTCTGACTTCTTCAACTACCTCGTTCCATGATATTCGCGAAAATGGACCGTCGCGCGTCGTCACCCTGACCAACCGCCTCGCGAGTATACCGACTTTCCAAGTTCCTTCACCGATCTTTCGGAAATTTCATGTCACGATGCCAATATGTCAAATCGCCTAAGGCATGTTATAAGAAGTGGAGGATACCCAACAAAGTGTTAAATAATTTTTATTTTATACTAACGATTTTTCTTTTTCTCAACTATAATTATTCTTTCATACTAACGCAACTATTAATAAGAAAAAAGCCGTCTTTTAGGAATACTAATCAATTACTACACATTTACATTTATAAAATGAGAAAAATCATGTACAATGGAATTATTCTAGGTCGGAAGAGATGTTTAATTTCCAAGTTAATGTAGCTTAGACTGCAAAGCGTTAAAGCTGAAAGATAGCGACAATGGTTGCATTGGAAATCCGTTTTCACTTTAAGAAATGTTAAAGATACGCTAAAGATACTGAATAAGAATGTCTAGCATTGTTCTTCGGTAGAGCAAGATAATCCAGAATGCGCAACATCATGCTGACGCGAGAATGAATGCGATTTCGAATCGAATTAGGGAGAAGCTTTGGCGCCGCTGCTAAATAAGCCGATCAAAGACCGTGCAGTCGCGATCCAACAACAGCCTCCTATTATTTAGCCAGTCACGTCTTTCTCGGGGATTAAGCGAGGATGAACGTGATCGTCCCTTAATTTCACGCGGTAGGAATCGTTCATCGGCGCATAGTGCATCTTGATTGCACCGGGCATGCATTGAACCGCGAGACGGCGCACTATTTTCGCGTTGTTTCGAACGAGAACAGTTTTCAACGTCCAATCTCCCGATCGCGAGGCTCCGCGTTTCGAAAACAAAACGCGACAGAAACAATATTTACGTTTACGGAATCGAAGTGGATCGCGAGAGAACCGTGTGAAAAACGGATCGACCACTCGAGGAAACACGGAAAAACTGGGAAACACCGTGGACAAAAGTTTTCCGAAAGTGGAAAGATGTCGACTTTGGGGATGATTCATCGAGAAACATTGCTTTCGTACTGATTCATCTTTCGCGATCGCTAAGAATGAATCATCCACGCTGATTGCGCATGGCACGATCGTGCGTTGCGTACAAAGTGAAAAATTGGGAAGTCGAGGATATATTATCTACATACAGTGACCCGCGAATGTGTTCGAGCACCCCTGGAACACTAAACATAGATCATAGCGATCATCAGGCTAGAATATAAAATTCAATAGAATTTTGTACAATTTCCATTTGTTTTGAATCTACAAAGGCTGTTTCCATTAAAAACATGATTTTATTTAATTCCGCTTTCTTAAAATTTGTCGACAAAAATTGGAAGATGCATAAACATCCGCAGTCTAGTGACCATGGCGATTTTTATTATGATTTGGGCTTGGCTTACAAATAGCCTGGAGATTTTTTCACAGAATAGAAATTGTAATTTCAAAAGACAGGAGCTGCGTAGACATCTCTTTTTTGAATAATTATAGTGGGTAAGAAATAATACGATCAACAAATTCGCGTGGTAATTGCATGAAATCCGGAGTATAGTTATAAGCGCGAATTTCTTCGGAAGAAGGAGCTCCCGAGCACTCGCACGCTATAATAATTTCTTCCGGGGGTTGTCGCCTAGAAAAAACGTGATCGAGGTTCGTTCAGGTGTACCACACTCATTAAAAAATCTATTAATAATCGTCGAGCGGGTAAGGCGTCAAGATTTTCGCGTCGAGCGATTATCGAGTGACAAAAGGCGCACGTCCGAGCGAACGCGATCGACGAAAGAGAGAAGGAGAGAGAGAGAGAGAGAGAGACTTGTTCTCTCGCAGCCGCGGGCGTCGTAGTTAATTTTCTCGCCTATGAAATTAGTTCCGAGGGAGAAGGAGAGGGCGATGGAGGTGAAAAGTTCGCGTCGAGCTCCGGCGAAATAAGTGCGGCCGAAGAAAAGTCAGCGCGACAAGGAAGACAGCCTATTACAAGGAGGAGAGACCTCGGGGTTCCCTGCGGGCAATCTACGCGCTGCGAGAGGCCAGAAGCTGGTTTTCGCGAAATTAAAAAATTTTTAATTGTAACCGTAAACTAGTGGCAGCGTCGCGTCGCGTCGCGCCGTTCTGCGCTGCGCCGAGGTGCGAGCGGTTGCTAATTATCGTCCAAGAAATTACGGGCCGCTGAAACACGGCCATGAATGGCGAATTCCCCGAATGGAACAGAATGCCACGCTTCTTCTCTCTGTGCCCGTTCCGTGAATCGTTACACATTCCTTTCTAGCTTCTCCGAGCTGCGATTTTCATGTTGAATCGTGTTTGCAATTTTACATTTGTGGCTGGAATCGGTAGAATGACGGAGAACTGAAATCAGTAGAATGACGATTAACGAATTGGGTAGACAGTGTTTAATCAAGAAGTCGTTCCAATTCGGTTGACGACGTGTTGCACAGACGATTTAATTGTTCATCTGTCAAGACAGTTCTATCAACCTAGAACATTTTCGAGAGTGCAAAGGATTAATTGTTTCAGGCATCAAGAGAGCTCTATCAACCTAGAACATTTCCGAGAGTGCAAAAGCTTAATCGATCAAAAATCATATTTTGAGCCAAGTTCATAAGTGCGCGGATTTTCGCACCGCGATGCCGATCGCGTGGCAACTCCTCGCCAGGCAATTCCGTTGTTCGCGATGTTCCTTCCTGTTGGCGACGGTCATAATTGGAATCCCTCGTAATTTCTTGCGTTAACTGGCAGCCATTCTGTCGGAGAACGGTATTCCCGGTACGCGGACCGGTTGAAAGGATCTTCCCTCGTAAACGCATCCTGCGCCTCGCAGGACAATTCGTTTCGCACTCCCCCGCCACCCTTCCTCTGATAAATCGCGAACGCCCGTGTCTCGCGAACAGCCATTTCGGCGTTCATCCGAATCGTGAGCCGAATAAAAGCGGCCTTGCTCGCGGGAGCTCGACAATGCCGGTCCTACTTTCAATGGGACGCTGGTGTTCGTCAACGGTAATTAGTCGCGACTCGCGAGTCTACGTACCTGAACCTGTACCCGCGGCTTCCCGGTAAACCGCAGAATTTTCGCGGACCTTCGAGACAATTGCTTTTGTTCCGCGCCATGCCCGTTGCCGGTGTTGCTTTCTTCGCTGCTTCGTTGCGGCATCGGTCATTCTAAGAATCTAGAGTTTAGAGTATCTAAGAGTCTAGAGAAGTAGGCAGTTACTTGCGGAGATGCTTGTGTACACGTAAAATCGGAACCTCTACTCTGAGCCCATTAATCCGACACTGCTTGTAATTATTGTACTACGAATGGACCTATTTATCGTTCGATCGCTACTTCATTGCTAGTCATTCTAAGAATCTGTATACAGCATTATCTCCGTAACTGTCGCAAAGGTGTGGGTTGGAGTTTACCAATCGTTATCCTTCTTTACGTTCGGCAAACTACAAAGAACGTAGTACCTCCAGTAGACGTGTCGATATAACAGTTACAGAGGTACCTGTGTACATGTGAAATCGGGACTTCTACTCTGAACCTGTTAATCCGGCACTGCTTGTAATTATTGTACTACGAATGGACCTGTTTATCGTTCGATCGATTAATGCGCAAATTCTTTAATTGCGGAAGGAACAGTGAGAAATATGATTCGTCGACGAGCGAAAGAGAAAAACTGTAAAGCTTGGTCGAAGTAAATCTGTCGGCAGGTCACGTCGCGACGAGCGCGCGCGCGCTCGAACTCGTAAATTTGCGCGTCGTGCGTGGGAGTGTTGCACGGTCGCGAAAATCGACCGGTCATCGGACGGCAGATTTTGTTGAGATTCTCGACGGGAACGATCGGGCCGCGTAAATAAGTACTCTCGCAGGGATCGGCGGGTGCGTGCGTGCGTGCGTACCGCCTCGTGTTTCCATGTCACGTTCCCAGCGTTACAAGTTACAACGTGCGGCGGAAATGTGGCCCGACGCTCTGGGCCCTGCCCACGGAAACTTCAAGTCCGGGAAAAGTGAAACGTACGTGCCACGCCATGCCACACCATGCCGCGCCGTCTTTATGAAACCCTATAAAATGGAAATTTCATACGCAACCGTATAGTGAAATCTACGTGCGAAAGGACAGGCCGCAACTCTCGCGCCTTTTGCCGTCAGCTTCTCTTTCATTTTCGATCGCGATATACAAGGTGGTCCATCTAAATGTAGCCACCCAAATATCTCCTTTATTTTTGATGACATAACAGATGTTTTTCGTGCAATATAAATGGTGCAAGGTGAATGCTTTGCAAATTTTATTTCGTTCGACGGTCATTTTTTTCCGGAGTTTCCAAGGTCATCGATATTTTGTTTTCTTGTAAATATATATTTTTTTTCCTTGCATATTCTAGTTGACGTTAAAACGCATTCAGAGAAATATCTCTTATTAATAAATGACACGAACATGTGAAGTAACCTCTGACTTCTAAAATTCTTCTTATTAATTATGAGTTTTTTAGGAAGAATAGCTCCGAGCGTGAAGGGTTGATGATTGGAAAATTTAAGGAACCTCTGCTGTATTGTTTCATCGTCTTTTTCCAAGGGAAAAAGGGGATTGGAGGTCTTTTCTCAGCTATCGTTGGAAATTCGGAATTGTGCAAGATCAGCTCTGTCTTCGATCGTTTATCGATTCGCTCGTTTACCGATTCGCTCGTTTTATTTCTACGTTTGGAGGACGTTCCTCAGACGATGTTTTAAGGGTCTTCTGATCGATCTTCGAATGAACGCCACTCGTGAAAAATGGCGTCAGAAATTCGACCGGCAACGGGAAGATAATGGTCGAATTCTTCTCCGCTGATATGCTGCTCAATGTCTGCAGGTACCGCAGCTGTTGACGTAAAAGTGTACAAGTTAGTCTTCCTAAATCTTCTCAATGCCAATAATAAGAGAACCTACCTGCAGAGCAGCAGGACTCGTGGAAATGACATCACTGGCCTCCTTCAGAGCACGGGAAGCCAGCATTTCTCCTTCCGCTGCAATCACTTTTGCTCTAGCCTCCCTCGTAGCTTCCGCTTCCGTGGCCATGGCTCGTTGCAATTGCACCGGAAGTCGAACGTCCTTTCTGAACCGTGAACATTCGTTTTGGTTAGAACAACGTCTATCAAATCGTACCCTAATTACTACAACCCTTGCTCTAATCACTACAACAAGAAAGTCGTTCGAAGCTGAAGAATTTTCGAATCGATTACGAGATGCTTTCAATGATCGTGCTGTACCTAAAATAAACTTAGGGTCGTTCCATGCCGAATCGATCACTTTTTGATAAAGTTAATTATCGAGGGTGAAAAAATTGTTCTATAACATCTCAATCGAAATAGTTCCTGAGATAAAAATTCGATAATTCGAAGTCCTGCAATTTCTAAACAAATTCTAAACCGGCAAAATTATGACTTAAACTCCCCCTAATTTCACAAGAACTACAACAAAAAGTGATCGATTCGGCATGGAATGATCTCTTAAGAATTTCTTCAGAAATAATTCCCTGGAAAGGAGTCGCTAAGTTTCATTAGTTGAAATAATAGCTGTTGAATTGATTTGACGGCTTTCTTTGAACCGTCTTAGTTGACGGAGTCAAATTGCCTCAAAGGCCACGACACAACGTTTTTTTACATCCTATACAATCGACGTCCCTTTCTTCCTTCATCTACTATGCGTGCCACCCCTTTCGAAAGCACTCGGAACCTCTTTCTCCGACTTTGGTGGCGTGCCTGGCTATCGAAGCCGAGACCAAAGGGCTCTTCGATGGCTTTCTCGATGGCACTCGAGTGTCCGCGTTTATGCGCGTTCACGTACCCTTTCGGCAGCTAGCATGCCATAGTATAGCCAGTAGCTTTAGGTACCCGGACCCTCGTACAGAGCGTCAGTTGCTCTCGCTGTCTTTCGACCCTTCCGCCCCTAATTCCGACTTTACACGTCAGTCGGAAATCGATCTGCAGGATTCTGTAGAATTTTCATGGTAACTTGTACTTGAATAAAAAAGTATACTAAACAATTTCTTTTACTTCATGAATTGTAAAACAAAAAGTCTGAAATTTCATCAATGAAATGTGATGAAAAAAATGTTCTATTTGGGAGAGATTGCAGAATTTTTCTGTGTAAAAATCGTTCCTCTAGCTCGAACGGTTGCGGCAGGAAAAATGCTTAAAGTCGAATATTCGAGCATGTTTCTACAAACGGAGGATTATAGAGAGAGACGACGTTTAAATCTCGCTATGGTAGGATAAACGGATCTCCCGACCCGATGATCTTCAATCTATAACGTTGGTCTCGTTTTCCGATAAGATGCTCGCACATCGAGAAAGTCGTCGGCAATCTGCCAGCAGGAGTTTACGAAATTCTCGCAACATCAAGCTCGATAACGATAGTTCCGAGCATATTATGTGTGCAGGTTTCGCCGTGCTTCATCGAACTTCAAGTTCTTCTGGAGGGCGTGGAGTATTCGTCTATTGCAATCGTCGAGCAGAAACTCGGATTTCTACAAGTTCTATGCTGGAACTCACATTTCTACACGTTCGACCTTGACACCCCATGGATCTGTAGCTTCGTCCAGAGAGGTTTGCATGGTGTGAGAGATGTTCTCGCGTTCGGACAGGATCTCCGCCAAATTTCGAGTTCCAAGGACTGTTCTCAGCGTGCTGGCAGCCAACAATCGGGTCGAATGACTGGAAAATAAACCGATGATCTTGTATTCGCTTCCGGCGGATCTGGGAAAATTGATTTCGATTCACATTAAACTCAATGGAGCCAAACGTTCCGCTTTTAACCATTAAGATAAATCCTTTGGATCATCCTGATAAAATAATCTTCTTATACAAAGACTATCAAAGAAGGATTCAAACATTAAGCTGCCTTAATGCTCTCGTTTACATTATTAAATATGTTCGTATCTAATCAATTACTACACTTTTAAGTATTATAAAATGAAGAAAATCATATACAATGGAATTATTCTAAGTCGGAAGAGATGTCTAATTTTCGAGTTAAAATAGCTCCGACTGCAAAGGGTTAATTTATAAATAGAATCCCTCACCTTGAATGTCCTCCTTCCAGTATAAAATTAGTTGAAAGATCAAATAATATGACGCGAGAATGAAAATGAATACAATCGCGGGAACAACAGTCCTTTGAGATAGAAGTAAAACGGTTTTATTTTTGCCTTTTATAAAAAATGTTTTTTCACATGCTGAGATTATAGAAATATGAAAATGATTGGTGATTTTGTTCGCCTCGCCAACGAGAATACATTCTCATCGAATTGTTCAAATTTCTTCAGAACAAAATATTTAGTTTCACGTATTTTAATCTCATTGTTCAAGTTTTTAACTCAACTTTTGAGGAACCTTTTGACGATTGAAGATTGATAAAATAGTACATATTCTTACTCTATTCGTACTACGAATACTTCTATTCGTACATTTAGCTGATTTAATTGAATTTTCGAGGATCACTCGAGGATAGAACATTGTTCTGAATGGGTTGGTTAGGACGACTTCTTTCTGAACCATCGAGCAGAGGCGCGCGACCACGTCCACGAGCCTGAAGAAACATGGTCGCACAACTTGCACGCTGGTACCGCCGCTCCGCGCGCCGCACCGTCACAAATTATTCAAGTAATTTGGTCACGCTCTCATAACCCCTCGACAAGCCGTCCTCCGCATTTTTCTCCTCCATCGTCGCATTCGCTCTCGAGACGGAGCAAGATCGTGTCCGTCCCCACGGAGATGTTAATTAAAATTTCAGAGAATCGTGTCCGCGTTAATTAACTCGTTGGTTCCCAACTCTATAATTTCCGAATCGAGAGGGGCTGCTTCGAGTCCTACAGCTTTTTCGTTTTCAAACCGTTCGCGGACACAATTTCGTGCTGTCGTTTGCTCACAGACCGATTTTCGTACAAAAAGTTAATTACCTGTAATTGGCAATTTTAACGACGGCGTTCAATGGTTCCTTGATGCGGTAATAAACGACCGCGTCGACGGTAACTGTTACAGAGTCCTTGGTGAGGACTTCCTGAGGAGGAACGTCGAAGGACACCGTCCTCAGATCCACGCGAACGCAGGTGTCCACGCATGGCATCACGAAGAACGTTCCTGATTACAGCAACAGCTTGAAACGCGTTTGTATCATTCACAGAAGGGTCATTCCATGCGAAATCGATCAGTTTTTGACGTCACCCTCGTCGATTTTGTTCTAAACGTGTTAACGTCTAAACGTTATGTTGTTCGTCTAATGTTTTTGCTGTTTCAGATTACACCTACTAATTTTTCTTATAAATGCATAAAATGTTCGCATGGATTTCAAGACACAGGAGTCAATTAAAAATTGTATTCTTCTTTTAACTATCCTATTAAGCTGAAACTAATACATTGATGTCCTTAAATATTTTTAACATGTCCTCTGTTTTAAATTGTACGTGCTCATTTTTTATGATAAATGCATAAAATCCGCAGTCTAATGATCAGTTGTCTATACCGTTGATCTCAAAACAATACCAGCAGACCGTATACGACTAAATAACCCTATTTATACCTTGAGAACAATATTAATAACCACTCCTGGCCACGGTATCGTTGGCGTGTCACGAGGGTGACGTCAAAAAGTGATCGATCTCGCATGGAATGATCCAGAACCGTCAATTGCGATCATAATCACCTGGACCACTGGCGTCGCCCTTCAACCGTCCCATCCTGAAGACGACAGCTCTCTCATACTCCTGCACAACCTTGAAGGTGAAGCACAGAGAGAACGGCAACGTAACCAGAACCAGAAGGAACGATCCTATGGTCGCGAGGATTTCAATGAACCTCGTAGCACGATCCACGCTGCTTCGTTCCGTCATCTGCGATCCAATGATCTTAGTAGACTCTTCTACAAGCGATCAGAAAGGAAAGAATCAAGGAAAAATTTCATCGAGCAGAACAGGTTGCTTTTCGACTTTGTTCGAAGCTTCTCTACTGTCTTTCTCGAGAAGAGAGAGAAAAAAACAATCCAACAGTCATCGACGATTCTCCGCGTTCAGAAGGAAGAAGACAGAGTCATTGTTGGGACGAAGAATGCTGGGACAATCGACGGAGACGCGTTCACGTGTGCAAGTTCACGGCAAAACGTTCACGGTTCACCAAAAGGCGAACCTACACGTAGCTAATGTCGACGAGAGACGTTTCATGGGTCCGCGATCAAACGGGAAGCGATTGTCCTCGAAAACAAAAGTCTCCGACGTTTCCCCACCCTTCTTTGTGTCTCCAGTGGTGGCTCGGCAGGTCTTCTAACCATTGTGTTAATAATGATTCTTCAAAGACGCTTGGAGATCCACGATTTCAATTGGACGGTTCAAAAAATGTCTTGTTCCTACAGCGTTGAAAATGATCGCACAATTACACAATTATTAAAATTGTTCTACTGTTCGAAATTGCACCTGCTCATTCACCCAATCTAACATAATTTTCTTAGGAAAAAATTTCTGGTCCCTATAGCATCGAAAAACATCGCACAATTACGCAATTATTAAAATTGTTCTACTGTTTGAAATTGCGCCTGCTCATTCACCCAAACTAACAACGTTTTCCCTAGGAAAAAAATCGCGGAACTGGTTGAAGGTACTCGATCACTACCACGCTAACTTCTCTTAAGACTTTCTGCATAAAATTTCGCAAATTTTGCAACAATATTCAACGATTCTCACTGAACTCTACGAAGCACTCGACTCCTCCACTGTCGGTTTTCGTGCAGCCGTAGTGCACCATGGGTCGCTCAAGAGGAGCAACTTTCCCCGGCGTCCTTGAAGAAAACTCTTCAAGTTCTCTCTCTCTCCGGGCTTCGTTCGACTTTTGGCAAAGCGTTGATTCCGAGGAAGGAGTTTAGCGGCAGCGATCTACGGATTGGTGAATCCGGCTTCGTCGAACGCGGATCGCATACTAATCGCAAGAACAGTTGCGAGGGAGGTCCCGAAGACGGAACAGTCTTTCGAGAAGGCGGAACAGAGGCGATTCGATTACCGGCTACCGAAATAGCGAGCACAGGAGGATCCGCAGACGGACGAGGAGATGATCGCTAGGCTAACCGGGAAACTGCGGAACACCGGGGGCTGAGAGACGCATCCGGTGAGGAACGCTGGATCTCAGCCCGGGGAATGGATCGGATCTGGTCCGCAGCGAACCTATGGCAAACTAATCATCCTGGCCACGCGGAACAAGCCCGCCTGCTGTTTATGTACTCGCATAACTGCGTAAACTCGCGCGACGTCTGGATCTTATCGTAGTTGCTCCTCCTCTCCCTTGATCTGCTTCGATGTATGCTCCAAGTTAGGCTCCGGCGAATTTTGGACCCCAGTCCTCGAGAAATATTATCTACGACGCTTAACCCTTATACACTCTCCGGATATATATAATATTTTAACCATTATTGTTCTACATTTTAAAGTGACTTACATATACAATGGAACTATGATCCGTCGTTTCTTCGCTCGACACAAGACTATTCAATATTCGTGATCCAACAACACTCGAGACAGGTTATTGGCTAGAGCAAATTCGGCATTACCTCGTGTAATCTAAACGCGAGGCTTCGTAGCCGTTGGATGCTGCGTTGGCTTACCGTTGTATCCTATGGCTGATTATTATTAATAGGCTCTGTACGCCTAAAGTCAAGCTAAACCCGCCCGCGGCACCGGATGTCGCAGCCGCGGAACTTCTTCGGGGATCAAAACACCGAATAAAATCAAAATTATGCGGAATATAATAACACATTTTACAATTTATTATAACTAGGCTATTATAACTTTCCACCTGAATTTTTTATTTTATTATAACTTTACACCTGAATTGCAACGTACTGGAATGAAACAGTATTTTTAAATTCATCTAATGTTGTTACCTATTCATTTACCCATTCAATTACACCTATTCATTTTTGTCATAAATGCATAAAGATCCGCTGTATAATTATAACCACGAATAACATATACATATATTGTATAATATATACGAATTAAAGGTGGAGGGAGCTAATTAAAGCCCCGAGCAAATAAATATGTGCAAGCTCCTCCCAACAGCAAATACATATAATAACTCCTGGGCCGAAAATCTCGCATTCATGTATCGATAAAATTGATTCGGAGTGGTCGACGCTGTCCACTCGTTCAAACGGGTCGTCGTTGTCGGTTTCGGTCAATTCAATTTCGGGAAGAAGGATAAAACCACAGTTCCTGCCAACTAGCAGCTGCCTCTTAAAACAGTGTGCGGGCAGATTTGAAAGAATGGCAGTCAGTAAAGAGCTGTGATGGCGTTGTTTCGTTCTGTGGAACAAGCGGCTTTCAGCGCGCAGAGATGTTCGAGCCTGAGACCGTGTAGAGGCGAGGCTTTCACGCCGGTAGTTTATCGTTTATCGCGAAATTGCGATCCTTTACGCGTCGAGATTCGAACCGAGGAAAAGAACAGTCTTCTCGCCAGCTCGGCAACTGTAAACTCGACGTGACCGCGTGCACGGGCGTTTCATTAGTCTAATGGATTCGGATACGGAATAAGAGAGACGGACGGTTGCGAAACAGCCTTGTGCAACTGTAAATACGCGGGAGCACGAGATCGATGCAGATGGCGATGGCGATGATGATGGCATTCGCGATGGAGAAAAAGCCGCGAGAAGATTAAAATCGTGATGCCCGAGTTGACGCCCTCACGCCCTCCGGAGAAAAAGTAAATTGCAGACACCCCGTCAACGACTTTTCCTCTAGAAAATCAAGGAGATACTCTTTCCTCGGCCAGTCACCCTCCTCTGTCTCCATCTTGTTTGCAACAATCATCCGGTACCATCCGTTAATCAGCTAATCTTTATCTACCGACGATTATGTCACAATTAGACTGCGGACTTTCCTGCAAATTCCCATTTTTACACATTATTTTATGGAAACTAAAAGGAACATTCCTTCTGGCAAGAACGAAATAAAATGTCGCATTATAAATCAAATATCGTAGAGGTGTAATTGGACCCCATACATTTTTCGAGTTGAATGTAAAGAATTTGTCCGCATAAGTATCTGCGAAATTTTAAGTGTACAACACCGAAAAATTTCGAAACATATCATTAGACAGCGGATCTTTATGCTTTTATAAAGAAATTGGTTGGGCGAAATATAAAACACAGTACAAGATTTTAAAAATTTGAGAATATTGTAATGTTGTTTTTAAAGTAAGAAAATCATTAAGGGATGAAATGAATTTTTATTTTATTCCTGCTTCCCACAATTATTGTAGAACATTTTTGTTTTGCATAAAGATCCGCATATCACAGATAGCATTTCTAGAAAATTTTTGGAAACTTTCCATTCGTCAATTTTTTATTTCCGAATGGAAATAATCCATTCGGAAATCAGCCAACAACTGCGTTGGACCAAACTGTACGTTCATATTTTTTCACTGCAAATAGAGTTTCGTCAAAGTAATACAATTTGATTAAAAGAGACATGAAATGTCTGCTTTCGGTTAAAATAAAATCGATAATAATTAATTAATATCACCGTGGGAGGGTTGACGATTCGATATAAAATCGTCAAGTTATGCAAATGGTTCAGACATATTAATCGCACTGTATATTTAGAATGAATAAATACTCGCGGTGTATTAATCTAACTGGATGGTTGAAAATAAAATCGATCAGAGAGAAAAAGATAAAACAGCAGCAAGTAATATATAGTTGAATGATATTACTGTCGGAGGAATCATGGTTTCCAGAGCCGTCCAATCAATTTCAGGACCAGCTAATTTGTTTCGGGAGTCGAT
This sequence comes from Lasioglossum marginatum, assembly GCA_028455795.1. Lineage (NCBI taxonomy): Eukaryota > Metazoa > Arthropoda > Insecta > Hymenoptera > Halictidae > Lasioglossum > Lasioglossum marginatum. The sequence continues at coordinate 2,612,351 of CM052260.1, read as the reverse complement.
CTCGATCCGATCGAACGATCGGCTCCTTGTTCCCCGTCCCTTTTCCCGCGCTGGAAAGTCAATTTGACCCACTGTCGACGAAATAGCGTGGAATAATCCAGACATGAATACATCGCTGATGGAAAAACGTTATCAATACGTTGCAATGAATGGTTGACGGTGACCGGTATGTCGCGAGACTAATAAAACGCGTACATGTCACAACGTTCTCTTTCTTCCTCTCTCTCCCTTCGGCTTCCCCTTCTCGCGGCAGCGCGATGAAAATTCCACACGCGACTAGTCCGGAGGTGATGGGAAACATTGAAATAGCTGTATTTCGAGTGTACACGGAAATCGAAAAAAATAAAAAACACTGCGGAATACTGGGCCGGAAGTCGATAACAACCTGGCGGCGTATCTCTTGAATATTTTCCGGGTGCAATCAAATGTCTTGTGCATCCTGCCATCTATTCAACTACTAAATTCGAAATAATAAAACTCTATTTGATCGTTCGGAAATTAATTACGATTCTTTAAATTGCAAAATCGTGGTACATCATGACAGCTGACATTCCGGACGTCATTTAATGCTTCGTAGTGCTTTCTAACCATTCAATTATTTTTTTGTCGTCGCATCAAATATGCAAAATCAAAGTACGTATTTATACTTACGCATTTCCATCAACTTTTGCGACAATTCTGTGGTTGTAAGATAAAAAATTTAAAAATCGTGACCTTTACAATTTCAAAAAAAAATTATCTATACATTAGCTAGTTAAACTAATCCTTCTAACGTCTCAAAAAAGAAGCTCAAGCTGTTGGGTCCATTTTTGAAAAAGTTATTCATTTTTAAAAGGTGTACTCACTGTACTTTCACGTAAATACGTGAATCCTATACTTTACAGCTCGATTAATGCATAAACTCAAATTTTCTGAAATTGTGACACGCGGCGTTTGTCCTCACAACCGCAGAATGCTCTTACATTTTTCTTTTATGTTCTACCATACAAGAGGATCAGAGGAACAAGTATACGATCAGAGCGTGGTAAAAGGGATCAGAATACGAAAGGATGAAAAAAGGACATTGTAGGAACACGGCAGGGTTAAATACGAGTGTCCTTTGTCCCCGCGAGAGGTCGATCCTGTGGCCAGGCCGCCTTGAAATCCTTTCGCGTTTCTGGATCTGGTCGGGCAGGTACACCGAACCAGATTCGCAGGGGGCCATTGAAAAGAAGGTACATCCTCTGGTTCTCCGGTTAGGGGCATTTTAATGCAAATGCAGGAACATTGGGATTCCCGTTGCGGTGGCGGCACCAGCGAATCACGCGGAAACAGAGCAGAACATCCCACCGGTAAGTCGTTCGCGGGTGAAATTTTCGCGAACCGAGCGGTCTACCCGGATGAACGCTTAACGGGCCGCATGAAAAATTCATGCGACCCCATCCGCCGCACCGGGATTATGCTTCTGACCGGCACGGTGGTGCATTCTACCGCAGGTTTTCCCGAGATCCGGTGTCAAATCGAGGCCGACGGCTTTCCGAAATTGGCGATCCTTTGCGGCCACAGATGCGAGGAAGCACGTTGGTCAGCTTCAGCAATTTTTTTCGGTCAAAATGCACGTCGTATTTTCTTGAAACTTTCCGTACAGACCTGAACATTTTGTCGAACATTGCGCCAACCGACGCAGATAGCACAGCACGTCTTAAAGACGTTCATTTTACGTCCATTTTAGATTTGAACGTCTTATGAATGTTCTATTTAGGTCGATTCTCCGTTCTGTTCGGTTTGCCGTTCAGGTCTGTGCGAAGCATTAGAAAGCAGAACATGACAAATTTTCTCGATTTCACAAAAAGGATGTCGACCTGCTCGAACCGGGAGTTTCAAGGCAGAGGCGTCAAGTCGAGGAAGGTCGACCCGCTCGAAAATTTCATCATAATCCCGAAGTAAGAATATCGCCGGACTAATAACGTAGGCAGACGGGGTCGGTAGTCGGCAGTCGTAGTCGGAAGGAAGAAGCTTGCACCGGGCTAATGTAAGGCAAGGGAATCTTAATCTCGTTGAAGCAGAAGGGGAACAGATAGGGAGCAGCAGCCACGTTGAAGCGATTCCGCGGGGCGCGTGTAGCCAGAGCAGTGTACCAACCAACGCAACGCAACGAAACGCCAAAGGAAGAAAGAACCAGTGCTAGCGACTGAGCTCGGCGTTCGACTCGCAGATTTCCCATCCGGCGTTCGCAGCCCTAGGGTGTAATTCCAGTAATTTAATTCCTCGGCTTAATATGGGGATCCCGGCAAGTCGGGGAAACGGCCAAACAGAAAGAAATGGAGGAGAAACGTCGGAAGCACCGCCCATCTACCGAATTGGCCCAAACGGACGACCGTTTCCACGAAACGCGACGAAAAATGCGCATCGACTAAATAAGCTAGACATTTTCGGTGCACCGAACTAAACAATATGATACTGATTTTATGTGTTAGGTCGTACGGAAAGTAATTTCGTTTTTCGCGTAGAGATAGACATTGCATCCATTTGTTATTACCAGACTTGTTAAAATACGACAGGCGGTTAAGACCGCAATCACTGCGATTCTAATCTTCTAATTTCCACTTGATTAACCACATGAATTCCGTGAGTTATTTTCGCTCGCAGAACAATCACCAATTCTACAGTAGCTCCAACAATATTTGTAAACCCGAAAACGGGAGAGTATGCACAGACAAATTCGAGAACAGCGTACATCCTGCCTCCGTAGGAGAGTATGTTAGCCGACGCGGCGATCCTGTGGGAGTGCTTGAACTGATATCTCGTTGTTAGCACTCCCACAACCCCTTCTCATCCTCCATCTTTGTGTATACGCGTTGCACGGAGGCTAAGATTTGTTCTCGCTCAATTTCGTAGTTGTCATAACGTAACTAGTCGAAGCCTAACCGATCGAACGCGATCTACGAGCTCGATGCGATCAATGTCCATTGAATTCGATCCTCGATTATCGGAGTCGTTAGCGATGACTCGCGATAATACTAACCGTCCGACCGTTTCGGCAAACGTTTGCAAGGCTCGGTCATCGAATGTTCACCGTGTTTCCCGATCTCGGGGCCTAATGGCTGGGACGTGCACTGCTCGTTGCCAATCCGTTCAAGATCTTCCGATTATACTCTCTCCCGCTTTACACACGCGTGCGCGCCCGTATCGCATCGTAAACCCAGATTAGACGCGACAAAATTAGTGGCGAAACGCCTCCGAAACTCGATTCCGAAGTTTCTATACCGTGGCGATCGAACCGATCGGTTCGCTGCCAGTTCCCGAACGAAAGTCCTGCAACTTTTAGCACACGCGACATCCGCAGATACGTCTCCGAACCGTTCCGGACACCTGCGAGCCGCACATCTACTGCACCGGTTGGGGTCTCGTTCCGTTTTATCATCGTTCATGCGACATCTGGCACTTTCGCATGAATAGCATATTAACACTGCGACGAAACAATTATTTTTGTAATAATGGTTACATTTTATTTGAATTACTAGAACACCTACGCGGATTAAAGGAGGATTCGATGGGATACATTAGCTGTACATTAACCAAACCGACATGAAATTTTATTTCGGTTTAAAAGAGATTATTAACATACATTTTTGTCAGAATCTGTTCGGAATCTTCATCACGAGTCAGACACGATATATTGTAAGGCAAGGGGTTAAATTGTTCTAATACTTCTACTGTTTCAAATTACACCTACTCATTCTTGTCATAAATGCATAGGATCAACACTACATATAGCGGATTTCTAAATTGTATTCAACAATTTTCGCACACCGGCGGATCCACTATTCAGGATAAAATCCTTGCGCCGCCGTCTTTCCGCGGACAATTTTTCATCGGATGTTCGCGGTAGCGTCGACTCCCGGTGGAAACTTTTGATCGTTAATGTATGTTCGAGAGGCAGAATATCGACGAACGCCGACGTCGCCGTTATCGCAGCCTCCGTCGTCGTCGTCTCTTCTTCTGCCGAAAAGGCTCCTTGTAAATTGTACCACGGGTATACTTACCGGCTCGACTTTGGGCTCAACGGCGCGCCGTACAATGGGCTCCAAACGAGAGCAATTTTCCCGTCCTTTATTAGCGGCGAATCAAAACGTTCCCGGTCCCCTGGAACGCCGGAGAGTAAATGGCGGCGTAACGAGAGCCACGGAATTTCATCGCGTAACACGATACAGAGCCTACCTCTCTTCTCCTCCCCCGCCGCCGCTGGTTTTCCTGTAATCCGCCCGAAAACTCCGTCGCAGGGCAGATTGCGAACGTATCCGGCTCCCGGCCGGAAACGAGTCCTGGATCTGGGATCCGGTTTTCGGGGAAAATATTTCGAGTTATCGGACGCACGCGCGCGACACCGTTCACGTTGGAAGATTATACTTGATTTCGCGGCTACTGGGTGAACGGCAGGGGAAGTCGAAACTGCTGTTTCCGTTTCGACGGTCACGCGCCAGCCGTGTATCCGTTTCGCTCCATCAATCGCCATCGAGCTGAACCACACCTCACGATGTCGCGATCGCAACCTAATCCGCCCCGAGGATGTCGCCACGCCGAGCCGCACACCATTCGTTAATCGCGATCGTGCGCTCTAGCTGAGGGGCACGAGGAGTTGATATACTCTAAACTAAATCTGAAAACTGCGTCAAATTGACACGAGTGACGGATGACAGTTTATGGAGAAAATGAGCAGCTGGAAACAGTCAAGCGAAATAAAACGATTCAATTATTTTCAGCTGTATACTATTTTTAAAGGAACGAAGTATAGTATTTTTGGTAAATATATATTGACGAAAGGGGACCCAGCTCCGATGACCTTCATCTTCACATAATAGACCGAGCGACATATACCTATTGTAGGGTGGTGACGCCGGTAGTGGTGCCGTTGTGAACTCCCCTGAATATTTGATATTAGCAACAGTAACGAGGCGATTACTGTTATTTGTGTTGTCGTTACTGTTATTTATTGATTGCGGTTTTCGTTTTGTTTATCAATTGCGATTGGGAATGTGACGGTTGAATGAAAAAGACGTGTTTCTCAGACGGAGATTTCATTAATTCAGCGCGCTTGTTTGATTGTATTTGACGTTGAGTTTAAAACATTATACTTTTCTTGTTGTGTTATTGAGTTATTTCATAACTGACGTATCTTATCCTACACTATGTATAGGAAAAAGTTGTTCAGAATGTTGACCCTGACAACATATATCAGGGGCAACGTGATCGGAGCTGGTTCCCCTTTTGTCGCTATTTACATCGTGACTTACAATCGACGAAGACAATTTTTATTTCGCATAAAGATCCGCGGTTTGTCATACTATGATCGTCGTATTGAACTTGCTAAAAGTATCAGCACCTTTTCAACGATAAACAGTTACACCGTCCGCTAACGAAGTCACAGCAAAGTCGATCAGACTCGCGACGGAAAGTAGGATCTCCGGAGCAATATGGTGTGGGAAACTAGGTCGACCGAGGATCGGCAAGACGAATTCATTTCACGGAAGGGAAGAAGAAGAACTCGTGGCTCGAAGAACCCGTGGAACCGTGTAAATCCGAGCCTCGGGGCGCTGGTTACACAACACCGGATTTACTATCCCGCAAAGTTTACGCAGTCAACTACGGGGAGGTTTAAAGAATCACCGTCGTACGAGCAGCCCCCGACCCTTCTCCTCGTTTCCTTCTCCTGTAACACCTAGTTATCCTCTGGATTTACTAGCGCAAAGAGAGAGAGAGAGAGAGAGAGAGAGAGAGAGAGAGAGAGAGAGAGAGAGAGAGAGAGAGAGAGAAGGTGTCCCTCTCTCTGTGTTGCGCGCAGAAGCAGGAACAACGGCATACATCGAGGGATACACAAGGGTGAATGTGCCACAGCAGGATGCCGAGGGTCGTCAGTCACCGATCACCGATCCCTGGATAGACGATCTACACCGCTACGTACTTTGCTCCGCAGGATTTACACTGTTCTTGGCTTTTCGCCCCTTCCAATCGATCCCGCGTCGTCGTACACGAGCACAGAGGCCCTCGAACCCCGTGTACACTTGCCCTCAAAATTATGGCTGCGATCTAGTGTCCTCCATAATGTACCCTCTATCTTTCCATGAGATCAGCCGATCTTTTGTTGCTACTAAGGCTGGGGCTGAGAGGTTCGTTCGAAAGACGGATTTCTGATTTTTAAAACTCGTACCTGACCTTATTCGTTATTTCAGATTTTATTGCAGATTCATTTCATTGCAGTCATCACTGGAATTTTATGCATTCGTGAGAAAAAAGAGTAGCTGCACTTATTAAACAAACGAATAAATTCCACTGTACATTTTTATGAGACAGACATAAATGAAGATTAACCTTCTCACTGTGCACTGCTACTCTAATGTTAACCGTGTTTAGGGGTGTAATTGGACCCTATACATTTCTAGAGCAAAATTTAAAGAAAAATTTGTCCTAATAAGTACTTGTGAAATTTTATTGAGTTTTAAAAGGTAAGTGTACAACACTTGAAAATTTTGAAACAGATCGTGGCGATGTCCAGAATATGATTCAGAACGAGGACACTGTTTGAATTTCCCTACATCATTAATTTTTTTCTAAAAATTACAGTGCTAATATTTGTTTTCAACTTTTTCAGAAAATGTAAGATTAGGATTTGGCATTTACTGTTCATATTATAATTTAACTTTATATAACGATAATTCATCATTAATTGTGAAGTGTCATATACAAATGTATGCTGTATAAACGAAACATGGTTTACGGCATCAATAAATAAATAAATGAAATAAATATCACGGATAGCATTCCTGGAGAATCTTTGGAGACTTTCCGTCCGTCAACCTTTTATTTCCGTTTTTATTAGCCTAGAGAGAATTTTAAAGAATAAGTTGCTGTGGCGATACAGGAATTGCAACGTTGATGAGGCAACGTACGAAACATGGACTACCGATCGACAAAGGAGTGGAGGATGGTAGTTGAGGAACGCGATCGAACAAACGTTTCGCATCCAAAGGACAGAGCGACCCTTTCGATGCCAATATCGGTGAATGACGTTTAAACGCGAATTTAAACCGACAGGTTTCTCTGGCGTGGTGCGATTGGTTCGGGGCTTGACGAAAAATTCCTCGGACGCGTTAAAACGCGCCACGTTGCCTAAAGGGAATGCTCGATCGCGTTTATCGATGTTTCCCGACTCGTTCGATCGGTGAATTATTCGGGAATCCAACATTCTAGATCCTAGACGTGTGTCTATTATTCGGAACGACTGGCTACATAACATTATAAACTATTATTTCCACTTGTCTCGACCATGATCGGTCAGAAAATTTTTATCTAAGTACAGCCGATCTTTCTACAACACGGTTCATTTGTTTTATGTTGTATAAAAACTGTGTTAAGCTAGAACTATAGTAAAAACAACATGATGGGAACATTCGTGTTATACGAGGCCTGTTTACGTTTATTAAGCTGTGCTATATGAAAACTTTGTACTAAGAGAGTTGGATGCATAAACAGGATTATGAAATGAAGAATTTTACAGTCTCTAGCAATTTACCTGCTCGCAAAAATCGATTTTCACAGAAGCAGCGAAGCAAAGAACAGAGAATGCAGCCAAATCGAAAAATAAAGTTCCCGTTTTCGGAAAGGCCGATGTCTTCTTTATTTTAGCACGGTCCTACGTGGAAGTTCTTCCTTTATGCATGACACCGTATCCGCGTACAATATCGAATAATAATGGGTCGTCCGCATGATTCTTTCCTCGCGGACTGCCTACGTGGCGAATCGTTCGAACCCTACGAGAATATTGGCTGAGGAAACAGCCCCGCCATATTGGCTTCCGGGACGCTTTCGTTGTCTTATTAAACGAATTTTCGAGAGACACTGCTTTGTGTTGGTGACAGGAACAAGCGGTCCTTGTGGAGCACACGTCGGGAACATGTTTGATCCATTGGTAAAAGGCGCAATGGTACTTATGGTAACTCTTCGTCCTCCTGACGTCTTCGGGTTTGAGAAAAGAACAGGACAATACCCTGGAGCTTCATCGTGACCAGCATTTTCGGTTCTGTCGCATACATTCTTTTTCTTATTCGACAAATGGAAAATTGTCGAACGATTTACCTGCAAACATTTGATTACGTGGTCTTCAACTGTGGGTCATAGATTTTGAAAAATTATGATGCGATTCTTGGTAGATAATATTGCAATATCGATCCGGTAATGCGTTCGAGTCAGGGATCGAGAAGAGTTATTGAGCTTTTTAATAGATCCTATTTAAAACATGCAACTTCTCTTCGTCTTCTCTCACATTCCAAGTTTCAACGAGAACAGAAAAAGAAAGTCCCTCAAAGTAAAAGTTTTCAGTTTGAACAGAAAAATATTTTGCTCGTCGATATTAATTAAGGAAGATTACAACGATTGTATGTATTCACAACGATGTCCTGGATGTGTCATTTATTTGTAAATTCACTTAATATTATTAAAAGTAAACACCAAAGGCTCTGTACTCTGTAATAATTCAATATCGCTGGGGAACATTGTACCACACTTTATGAAAACTCTATTTATTACTCACCTTTGTCAGAGACACAATAAAAATTATGGATTCTAGTTGAGGAGAGGCGTTTTTTGCGGCGGTATGCGTCGCAGGCACGTCATCGGCAACCCTCGTTCCTTTTGTTCGTCTCGCTGCCATAACCGCGTCCACGGCCACCGTCACCGCTACCTCTACCCTCGCTGCTTTTTCTTTCTTTTTCAGGCTAGCCTGGAAAACGAAGCTTTTCGAAGTATTGATCAATTCCATGCTGGCAGACGGTGCCGGCGAAAATATTGACTCAGGTCATAAGTAATTGCCTGTGCTTAATACTGGGTCATAAACTTTTTTTGGGACCTCCTAATGTCCTCGTCGCTGTGGCGGATACTTCGTGTTTGGGACTGACGCAATATCAACACGGCGCGGAGGTCGGCGAATGTGGACAGAGTCCTACATTTCCGATTTTATTTCATTTATACATATTTGAGAATTTGCATCGGCAAACGAACATTCAATGGAAACGATTGCTGGAGTTCATCAGCATGTTCTTGTGGACAAGCCACGTCATTTTGTTACTTGAAAAGTGAAATTGAAATTTATTCTTATAATTTGGACCAGCTAAAAATGTGCCCATAATTATGAAAGTGGTATAAATGATATATTTCTTGTTTCGAGATATTTAAAGGAAAAGGATATTAGCGCTAAATGAATTCTATATAATCTTGAAATAACGAATACTATCTAACGGTTCATTTTTCATAATATTGTAAAGATTACATTGAATTAATTTAGTTTAAAATAATGTGATCTGAAATAACTGATGAATTCATTTTTTTTAAATTTTCGCTTAGACCTGTTTCACAATTATGGGCACCAATAAGTTGGTGATGATTATATTTAACAATAGGGAATACGGTTTAGATTTATTTATTTTTATAATTTGGATAAGCAGCCAACTAAATTGCAAAATGATATAAATTAATCTTGGAATTGTATCATCTACATACATTCTAGATCAATATTGTTGTGCTGCTCAGATGCTAGACTAATTTCGAACGATCGTGCAGAATTTTCGCACAGCTTGGATACACCATTCTTCGCTATTCGTCGGAGACATCTCGAGTTCTCGATGTAGGAACAAAGCTGAAATATAATGTTCCTTGAATCACCTGTGCGTACCTTCGCACCAGCGATTCTTCGCGATACTCTTTGTCACGGAGTGCTGCGGAAGTCTTCTCCGTGTTTCAATATCGAGTCGTATCTCGCGATACGAGCCGAATCAACGAACTCCTTTCAACGTGTTTCCTCATCAACGGTGAAACAATTCGACGCTGCAGTTCAACGAAGTGGAAGAGTTATTCATTGAATTAATTGTTACAAAAGAATGAACATTTCTAAAGAAACTATAATCAGAAGTTTCACTGTATCGATTACAAACAGCTCCAAAATGAATAACTGAAAAAGGGGTTCACTTTCACAATAATCTATCGATTTAACTTATCTAATTTTTATTCAGTATTATTTGATCTTTTAACTAATTTTATACTGGATGGACGACATTCAAGATGAGCGGTTATATTTACGAGTCAACCCTTTGCATTCGAAGATATTTTAATTCGAAAATTAAACATTTTTTTCGATCTAGAATATTTCCATTCCCCATGATTTTTCGAAATTTTATGGATATGAAATTGGTATAATACCTCATACGATAACTAAATGTTTAGTAATTGATTAGATACTGACATATTTCATAATGTAAATAATATTTTAGTAAGGGTAGAGAAATTTTTAGTGGCGCTTCAAAGTCTCCATTCGAGTTCTGAGGGTTAAGGAGTTTTTCGAGTTCCAAAACAATCGGCTCTGACACAGTCAGGTACACGGTGTACATCGTCGGCAGAGCGTTGATCTCGCATACGATGATCATAAATTACGTTCGTTCCAGGTTGTTGAAGCGCGAGGGAAAAAAGACCGCGGAGCTTGTGCTCGGATCGACCGCTTCCTCCTCGACGAGAGCGACACAACGCCAACTTTTCAATTAACTCCCGGGATGCGTATATATCCATAACTTATCGAACGAAAACCTCGTTGGAAAATCAAGAAGGAAGCCTAGCAAAACTACCTCGAGCAGCGACTCGTTCCGACGAGAGCTGGCGCGCGCGCGCGCGAGACATTGTCCGCGGACAACGATCTCGAGACCTCGAAATCCGCGAGACTCGAAAGATCTCAATGTCCATTGAAGCAATGGCGTCAGATCGGGATTTTATCTGGATTTTATCTGGAACAGCTGGGACGAGGAAAACGTACTTGCAGATTGGTTAACGTAGCAGTTTCCCGGATTCGCGAACAATCTGAGAAAATATTTTGCCACACAATATTCATATTGGGCTGCACACCACGAATTTCTTCAGTTATCTTCAATATATTGCCATTTATTAATAGACGGCGGATTTTATGCGTTTATAACAAAAATAAATAGGTGTGATTTAGAACTGTAAATAAATTAGAAGAATTTAAATACACTGTCATATTATTTTCAACCTATTAATAGACAGCGGATTTTATGCATTTATGACAATTGTTAGAAGTATTATTAGAAGAATTTCAAAATACTGTTTTATTATTTCCAATCTATATTAAACGCATTAACGAAGAAAATAAATTGCTACCTTGTTTCAGTTTGTTGTAATTCAGGTACAAAATTTTTATTTCACATAAAGATCCGCTGTCTATTTGTTAACGCTTACCGGTGACTATTTCATAGATTTTCCATGAATCCAAGTCAGACTATAACAAGAGCAGAGATTGCGCAGCCACTATAACAGCTCATTACTCTCTCAAGCAACACGATCCTAACATTTATACGATCCCATTAAGCAAACACCACGAACCCATAACCACGTCCTCATTATAGAAGCCACGCTCCTTAACATTTGAAAAGAAAACAGATGTAGATCGATAACGAACGTTCAGCAGGTGGGAGTAGAGTAAACGATCTCTCTCTCCTGTTCTCCAATAAAAGTTAGATTGAATTTCGGCACCGTCTAAACGCGTCTGGGTTAGGCGAATATACATATACGAACGCGACCTCTCGTCGCGTCCATTCCAGCGTGGCAGAGGGTCGGGAGAAAGAGAGCCGAGAACGGCCGCAAAAACTTGGAAACACGGAGCTTTATGAATGTTTAATGAAATTGGAATATTCAGGGGTGCGGCAGCCATCCGGCCAGGCTTTCCACAATACTTATTTCGCAATAAAACTTTGGTGGTCCGACGTCGAATCCCCGGGCTCCCAGACTCTGGCTTGTGATCTAGAGTCCGAGAACTCGCGTTTTTAAGACCTCGTATTCTAGACGATCGCCGACCGCAGACACCCGCATGACTCGCAGTGGTTTCTTCCATTCATTTAGCTGGACAAAATTATTTAAAAGCATTTTTTAATATAATTTTTCAATATTTTTTGATACGTTTTTAAATAAAAAGCAATATGTTGTTGAATTAAATAGTAGAAACTAATGAGAGGGTATTTACAACTGTTTTTGAACAGTCTTTTAACAAAAATGAGTAGGTGCAATTTAAAATAGTAAAAACATTAGAAGAATTTAAAGGGACTGTTATGTTATTTTCGACTTATTAACCATATTACCCAAATAACACAAAGACGTCTTAAATGTCTTCCAAACGGTTTCTGAACGTCTTTTTTGATAAAATCTACGTCTTAAAGACGTCTGTTTGACGTTTTAGAGTTTGAGGATGAGTCAAGGATGAAATTTTATAATATTTTGGGTGAAAAACAGGAACCCGGTATCTATGTAGAATGAAATGACGTTGGTATACAACACAATAAAGATTTTACGCTTCAGGTAAAATCTTTGAAATCGACTTTTGGCCAGCCAAATCAATGAAAAAGGACTACTGTGCGACTTCTAGACGTGTTGCAGAAGATAATATCAAGTCAATAATAATAAATTTAATATCGAGTCAATCTATAAAATCTATAAGTTCGTGGTTGTAATCATCATAATGCCGGACGTAAAATCGTGGCGTTCTCTTCACCGGCTACTTCCGTTTTCTATGGAAATCGTACCGTCCTTGAATTATCATATTACCCGACGTGACGGAATAATCTTCGTCACGGGTCGCTCAAGTTATGCGACAGTGAAATTGCGCGACCCAAACGATTGCAGCCGTGGCACCAATTTTCTGGCACCGAGTCGAATAAATCGCTCCAGTCCCATCTTGCTAATAGGAAATGAATGTAATAAAAAGCCTGTTAGCTTTGGGGCGTGAGTCTTTGGTTGATCCACACGATTTTCATGTGGACCGGCCTGTAAGCGAATCGGAAACGTGTCGAATCGCGTAAACGAGAAATTAACGGCAGAAAATGGCGCGTTTCTCGGCGTGGACGTGTAACCGAATCGGAAACGCGTCGGCCGTTTCCGTTGTCGTCGATGTTTATTTCACGAGCCGGTACATAAGGCATTCCCGAGTCGGATCGCTGTCGAAAGCCGTAAAGCCCGTCGATCCTCGTGATCCCTTGCACCGCGAGAAACTCGCCGGGTCGTCGACGTCAACGTTCGACGTCGACGAGTCGAGGGTGTGAGAGAACGTGAAGCGGGGGTATCGACGGTGGAGGATGGTAATTCGCGAGGATCGAGCCCCGTCGCTCGACCGGAAACTTGGTATCCGGCCGATAAATACGCGGACGAAGTTTAATACAGGCTGAAGTGGTTCCCGAACACAAGGGCTGCAGTTTATGGCAGCGGCGTTGCGCGTTGCGCGCCTTGGCGGCGACAGCGTCAAGAGAAAGAGAGACATCCTGAAGAGCGACAAGCCAAAGAGAGAGAAAGAGAGAGAGAGAGATGGGACGGGGCTAACGGTAGAGACGCTAAAGCGTCAATCTCGACGGAAAGTTTCGGTCGTTGCATCGAGAAATTTCGCTCGCGTAACTTCGAGCTAGTTATCGAGAATCGAACACAATCGGCCGGGGACATGTATACGCGTCCTACGTGGCGCAGCCCCTTCCGACACTTTGCCGATTAGTTGGATGTATTCAAATTGTCGCGAAACTTGGCAGCAAGAGTGCCGGAAGCCGGACCCGCACCAGGAATCTGTCCCGTGCCCGATTCCTCTTGTCTATCGACTATGAAATCCGCCACAGTCGCCAATTAAAAATGATCTACCGTGCCCCCCAGTCGATCTAGAACTTCGTCGATTTATTCGGCCGTGTCTAATGAACGCACCGGAATTTTTTCCGCCGGCAATGTTCGCTCGAAGTTACACAGTCGTAAAGACAACGTTATGGGAACGTCGTCGCCTGTGGTTGTTTCAAACTGTTCACACTTTAGACTTGAAAACGACGGGTTGGCAATATGATGTTCAACTAGGCAACGTTCCAAGACCATTAACAATTAACCAAAAACTAGAAATATGCATACTAGTTACGAGAACAGAAAGCGAAGGAGCGCTCGCATATTGTAAAACGGAGCCGATCTCATCGAAAAGACATATCCGATAGACTCTAAAGGGTCAAAGCGAGCGGTTCATGGAACCCGGACGATCGATAACATGGTAAATGGCAACGATCGATACCGAAGGACAGAGGATCGCGTTCGTTCGACCGACGAGCAATAAGGTTCTTCTTATCTCCGCGCCGATAGCGCTGGAGGACGGGGAAAACGATGGAAAAACTGATATTCCAATTCGAGGTCGGCGGATAACGTTTTGGCCGGATGCTACCGATCCACATCGTCCCGCAACTGGAAAAGAAACGCCGGTTTTCATGGAATTCCTAATACCAGAACTCCCCGGAGAACACCGAACGTTTCAACGGTTCGATGCCTATGCGCCGGTGATGAACCCACCCCTCGCAGCTAAACACCGACGATTAAACTGAATTTCGTTGTTCGATCGATACACCATGTACCCCATTAAAAATGACACCCATTCCGAGAGCCGTCGCATCGATACGACCATAATAAACTCGTTCTTTCGATCGAACGCCCTTGCGTAATTGCAGCGCTGTTTGCCGACACTCTTTCACCACTGGCTCATTCTTTTTATGATTTTTAATGACAGATTGAATTTCTTAATTTTTGCTTTATCATATCTGATCAAACTGTACTGCACGGTGGAGTGTAAAAATATAATTATATAGTCACCCATCTACAATCAGAAAAGAACGAATTGTAGAAGCATGCTTTATAAAATTTAACTTATGCAATCATCTAATATTTACATATAAATTGCCTCGATTTTATCTAATTTATGAGATCGTTCAGTCGATGCTCAGCATGCAGGAGAAACAAATAATAACATTTAATGTCGGACGGTTCCCAGATGAATTACATTTAACAATCACGGATATGTACGCAAGCTTCACGATTCCGTGATCAATTCCGGAATTAAATTCAATCTTTATTTACTCTGTAAGCAAATTGCACGTGCAGTTCCTTTAGCGATAGCGTTCAGTAGAATGATTCAGCCTTGGCCAGCCATTAAGCTCTGCGTTTGTGTTACTACTTGGTTTCTCTAGATTTTCAGGTTGGTTAGGTTTCTTAGACTCTTTTCCTCTTCGTTCTAGAAGAACGTTTTGTAGTCTATCATATTTAGTGATCGTATTGAATCTCACCCGGACTATCGAAGGTTCCCATTGAAATTTATTCCGGTAATTGTTTAATAAGAATGTAATTATTTGAAGACCTAGAGAAACTTTTATCATATCACTGCGCCGCCGATGCTGGAACGCGAAATTGATTAACCAATTTGATTATATGCATTAATTAAAGCACTGCCATTCCAAAGTTCATTATCGAATGTCCTCTCAAGGGTTCAGGCAATAATCATATTCACCAGCCACGAAATTAAATCCATTTAATGCTACAGCGAACCGCGAAGTGTGATTAATTCATGTCATTATATAAAAATGATAAAAGTAAAAATTAAAATCTTTTGAAATTGCCTATAGAGTTGTAAAAATTGTTGGAAACAACTGCATTGGAAAAAGATTCATAGCGTAAAGGTTTAAGGGCTAATAGAAGAAGAGAAAAGATGTTTCAAAACTTTTCTATGCTATTTTGACGCATCCCTTTCGCTCCCTTCGATCCCAAAGATCCAGCATCGCGTTCACCGGAAGTGGAGGATCGGCAGCATCTGTCGCTCGCCGGAAGAATGCGGGGCGCGTGCGCGAGGGCGCTAAAAATCGAACGCGGAAAGGAGGATGTCGGTTGCGGATATTTGCCGACGATGGGTAATCGGAAACGGCTCCCTGGAAATCGTTTCCGTGTACACCGGATGTTTGCGAAAGCTCGCAGTCGAGCGGAAAGGTTCCGGTGACGGTCCCGATCCTCTGCCGGAGGAAGAGATCACGGCAAACAACGGGGGCACACGCTGTGACAGGATCCGAAAACGCCGCCGTGCCGATGCGAACCATATAAAATATTGTGATAAAGACAGTGCACTGTAGTTTCAATGAGCTTCGTACGAACCTGTACGCAGACTTTGAATACTCTACAGTAATGGGTAATTCCAACTCGCGTCAATTCAGTTTGGATAGCTCCATTTCTCCGGGATCGATTTTTGTTTCTGAATTCTGTTCAGTCCAGCAACGCAATCTTCGTTTTGCCAATTCGAATAGTTAAATTGAACTGTCTGCTACCGCTGGTATTATTTTGTCGATTTTTGTGTTGTCGTTTATTTTTGTCGCGTGTTTCAATCTAGCAGGACCTATCGCTATCACGATTTTTTAAATGAAACTGAGTGACACGGACAAGTTTTGTTCCTGAATTTTTTGCAGACGTACCAGCAACGCGATCTTCATTTTATCAATTGGGAAAGTTAGATCGAACCTTTCGCTATCATTGATATTAATTTTGTCCATTATTCGAAAATTCACAGTCAAGTAATTGTTGAAGGACACTGCGCGCGACTTACAGGATCTTGCTGATTCATCCGAATTGAAAATATAGATGATCGCGCAGCGATTTAAGGGGGTCACATTCAATGACGGCCGCTCGTCTCCGTAACATATTGCAAAACGGTGTGTGGATTGCGGGTCCCGTGTCCCGTGGAGAAACCTTTGGGAAAGTGTAGTTTTATTGCAGCTTTCTCGCAGCTCCGGGACGAAGCTAGCGAGCCGAATTGCTCGAGATAAGACGGAGTTTATTAGAAGGGAGAAAGCGGGTCTCCGAAGATACTCTCGGCGTTGGGACGGTGCTTGGCGAGCCAGGAAAAGACCCTTATCGCGGGGCGAAAAGCCGGTGAATAAATACAGTTTCGCCGAGTTTCCCGAGCATCGCTGAACTTCCCGATTCTTCCTGAGCATCGGAAGCGAACGAGAGAGCAAAAGCACAAGAGAGCAAGAGCACAAGAGAGCAAGAGCAGAAGAACTGCCGAACACAGACCGACAAGCGAGAGAAAAGGAGTCGGGGGCCAAGCTTCCACCTCTTTCCGCGATCGTGCTCCGTCTTCTTTTTCTTCTTCTTCTTTTTTTCCCCGCCATGCCGAACCGCTTCAAGTCGAGCTCCTTTGACCGAGTCTCGATCAAAGTCCCTTTTCGACTCTCCCGGCCTCCGAGAGTTTCGGCGCAGATGAAACCGACCGCCAACCGACGGGAAAAGCAACGCTTTTCGCGAGCGCCAATTACTTTACCGTGCGTTTTCTTCCTGGGAATTCGTAGATCGGTTAAAACAGCTCTACCGTCTCGCCGATGATCCTCCAACGGGCACTCGCTTCGTCTCCCGATCCAGAAAAACATTTAATAAATCACTTTCCGTGGAACGAGTATAGGAGACCTCGGGATACGCGACCAGTTTTTCCACACCGTACTGCAGCGTCGGGCTCTCGCGTATTTGAGTTCGAAAAATAATTTTTCGATGGAAATCGCGTATTTATCCTTCACTTGTCCGCTAGTTCGGTTAGGTATTTATAGGCTCGGCGCGGCGTTGTGGAGTGATCAATACATTTTAGCTGTATTCACAAATAAATTATTGCTGGGTACGTACAGGGGAAGTCGTATCAAATTGAATGTAATTGTGGCTCTTTGCAGATCTGAACAGGCAAAAACAATTAATACAAGATATATTAGATTTTGGACTAGTATAGCTACAATGACCTAACGTTGACGATCGTTTGCGTAAACATTCGAGAAAGCGAACGTTCTAAGTAAGATAGATCGGTTCCTAGCAGGAGATCTAAGCTAACGGACATCCTTGATTATCGAGGGACGATCGAGAAATGAAGCAAGCCCAGGAGCTTCTAGTTGCGCGACGCATAGTAGCCGACAGGTAACGGCGAAGATTAGGTCGGTGGCATCGAACAGCCAGCCACCGTCAGACCTCCGATCTAGACGTCGCGTCGGACCGAGCATGCTAATGAACTCGTTCACCGACTACCGACACAGTTTACCGGCGACGCTTTAATCAAAGAGCAACCGGCAATTACAATTATCCCGGTGATTCGCTGGGATTCCTGGCGCGCGGCCGCCGCGCCGGAGTCCTGGGTCCCTCGGCCGACGGAAAACTCCCTGTGTTTTATCGACGCGAACTTTTCTTGCGACGCGACCTGCTCGCGAGAATTTGCCACTTCTGTGGCGCTCCAACGATTATTACTAGACGTCTAGTGTATTTTACAAGAGCGCAGACAATTATTATTTTACATAAAGATCTAACAATAAACGACTAATTTTGGGATAACAATGTTCTTAGCTGCTGTAAAACACCATTCCGTAGCAACTGCGGTTCCCGATATGTTTAAATATCTCCTTGTCGGTTGTACAATTCTCAAATGTTTATCTTTCCGCGTCTTTCGTTCACAGTTGCAGGCTTCGAATTGTAATTAAATCTCAAATGTCTGCTAAAAGATTTAGCAATACCATTCAATTCCATTACTAAAAATGCATAGTCTCGATACGTAAATGAATATCAATGTTCTAAAAATTAACAAATTAAAATGTGGATATACTCGTACACGTATACACGTTTAAAGCCACGATCTCTAATTATTGCCGAACCGAAAAACGGAATACATGATTGAAGACAGAATTAACGCGGCGAAATATAGGCGGAGAAAGATTGCTATTTCCGCAAACAATATCGTTTTCGGAAACGAGCTCGTGGTAACGAGGCCGCGAGAGCCTTCGCCCTCTCGTCGACCGCGTTCCAGAGGTTTTCTCGTCGTTTCCACTGGTTTCCACCTCGCCGAGATGGAAACGCGGTCGAAAACACCGGCAGAATAGAACGAGATGGATTTCATTATTAAGAAATTGCTCCGGCGCGAGGCGCGAGGCGCTTTTCGAGGAGATACTCTGGCCAGCTGGAGGCGCGCGAAACCTTCTTTGAGGCTGTGTTCGCTACAGTTTGCTTTGAAACGCGGCGTTGTTGCGAAACGCGAGAATTTCCAGGGTCGTTCGAGCGTCCCTCGACCCTCTCCTATCTCCTAAAACCTTCGACAGACACCGAGAGCCGGGAACCAGCTCGACAAAGCGTGGAGATCGATCCCGCGAAACCTCTTCCTCCCTTCTTCCTTCTCCCATGATTTTCCTTTAGTATGACGATTTCTTCCTAAATCACCCGTAGAAAAATGGAAATTTTTCGCACATACAATGTGTTCGACTATAGGTGGGAGACCAAGGTCAAAAAAATACCAAATTTTTTTTTAAGATTAAAAATCTTAAATCTTAAAAGAAATTTGGTTTTTTTATCTTGCTTTTCATGTTCAAAGTCAGTTTTGCGGGGGGTTTCTTGTGTCATTTCCGACTAAATCGGGGGTGTAAAATCGCGCTATGGTGTCCGCGACATATAATTTTGTGATACCCTGTGCAAATGAATTCCTAAGGGGAAACCTCAAACAAGCATTCAAAGTTAGAAAAACTGGAACTCGAGAGGGTTAACGTGTTCGAATCCACCGAGATCCATGTTCTGAAGCAACGTGGTCATCAAACAAGTTCCGAATGTAATATCGTCGGGTCGTATCGAATCGAATCGAATCGAATCGGGTCTTGGAGAATCGAGTCGGTGGTAGTGAAAGGGTCGGCTCCACGTAAAAGTATTACCTGTCGTGGTCTCGGCGTAATCTGTTTCGGAAGACAACGATTTCAAGGGGCCCATCCCGGTCTCTCCGATAAAGCAACGACCGCTCCGCTTGCTTTTGTTTCGATCGGCCGAACGAAAACGTAATAGAGAATGAGAGAGGAAGCAAAGGGAGAAAGAGAGAGACAGAGACAGAGAGAGGGAAAGGAAAAGAAAAGCGGCTGTCGAAGTTGGCTAACAGTCCTTTCCGTCGACACCGAGGCAAACTATTACCCGAGAACTTACCGGCTGTCGCGAACTTTGCGACACGGATCGACGAGACCATCGAGAACTTCCAATTTGCGGCATCCGCGTTTTTCCGAATCGGTTGACCACTGTTATTCCAGCCCTCTCCTCTTTATTCACTTCTTCAATCTTTCGTTTCATCGGTCGGATTTCGGGAAAAAGAACTTGCTGGACACAAACTAGCCACTTAAAGATCGCACACTTTTCTCATTCTTATAGTAACTTGTTTTTGTAATCTATATTTGCTGCTGTTCCTGGACAACGTGTGGGCTGCATCCATTCATTATAATTAAACTACGGATCTTTATGCATTTATAGTGTGCGCACATGTCTAGAATACAAGAAAGCATAATTATGAAAGTGGCCGGCCATCCGAGAATTGAAAATGAAGAACTCAATGAAATTGAAGAAATATCTGTCGGTACTTTCAACATTTAAAGCTGATATTTTCTTGTCTGTTTCGCAGATTTTTACTACAAACTAACAAGGAGAGAAAAGCTTCCAATAACGAGGCTTCCATCATCATCGAAACCATTTCCCGTCACTGTTAAAAGTGTTTCGCTGGCAAACAACTTAAAGTGGCTCTAGCGAGCAGCGCCGGTAGAATTGTCCCGGGCAAAGTTTCCCGAAAAAATCGATCATGCTGCCGGCCAACTAGAACAGGAAAGTCGCAGGGAGGTGCAGGGCTGTACATATTTTCCGGACACGTGACAAAGTTCCGAATTAATAAATGCATCGCGCTCGGGCTCTCTTGCTCGCGTGAAAGCGTGCTTAGCCAAACGAGATTTCGAGCGAGCCACGAGTTCCGTCGCACCGCGGCCGGGAACAATAAAACTCGATGGAATTTACAACGAAATGAGACTTTTTTATCCGTACACCTTTGACCGCGCGCGCGTGCAGCTCTCGGTTACGAGCACACCAGCACCCAGAACCAGAACCAGCTCTAGCAACCCAGCAGTAGCAAGCAGACGAACGAAGTATGGCCCGTGAGTGCTCGCGTACCATCCACCAGAATGGAAACTTTTATTCCGTTCTACGAAATGGAAGGTTACATCGCGCCACTTTTCTGCCACCTCGTCCTTCCTCCTCGCCTTCATGCCGCCCGTTTCTCGTATCCATCACACCCCCTTCTCGCTTTATTATCCTCCTTCTCCGACGCCCAGCTTGGGATTTCTCTGCCGGGCGTCAAAGTTTTCTCTTATCCTGTTCTCTCTCTCTCTCTCTCCCTCCCTCCCTCTCTCTCGTGGCCTTTGGGCACAGTACACTTCGAATCGCTTTGATTCCCGCGCCATTTACTACCGCTTTCCGCATTACCTGCTCTCGCGTTTCGATTACAAGTCCTTTCCGGCACTACCGCGCCTCTGTTGCGTTCGCTACAGTATTCTTTCGGTAACTGTCATCGGGCTTCTAACCGTCCGAGTGGTGGGGTTAAAATGTTCACAGTTACGGTAGAGATCTCTGCGTCAGTTACGGAGAGAACGCTGTGTACCTCTGTTTTAATCCTTATGCACAAGGATTCTGATTTTGACAGGTAACCCGTTGCGGTACTATGTCGAGCGAGACTCGACTGTGATTTTTGGAGCACTGAACCTATTTTTCATATTTATATTATATTCATTAATGATACCAGAATTGCATAGTGCGTGAAAGCAAATTCTAGCTTTCCCTGGTCTAGTACATTTTTGTATATTCAAGTATATTTTGCCATATCCAAGTAAATTTTAGTATATTCTTATATATTTTTGTATATTCTGGTACATTTTGGTACATTCTGGAAAATCAAAATTGTCTGCCGGAATTGCAAGAATTGATCGAATTACTCGCTCGGAATATGAAACAACAACTTATTATTATAAATTCTGAAAAGAACGAACGATTTTGTTGGATGTTCCAGGAACCTTTGTTCAGTATTATCAGTGTAGTTGAAGCGTCGCGTTGTCCCAGCGTGTTGCCGGGGACAGCATTATTTTCGCATCAACCGTGGCCACGATTAAAAAGTTCCTACAGGACCGCGGGCTCGCGAAATGTTTCATCCCCGAGCGAGATTTAATTGGCAGTAATGGAGAAGCGGACGAGGTGAATGGAAAATCGTTAGCTGTTGTAGCGGGCGAGCGGCGCGCGTTGCGTTCAGTAGCGAGACGTAGAAAATGAGAAATTCGAATGTAACCCGAGTTCGGACAATTCTGTTGCTGTCCGTAGACTACCGGCGATACCCGGCATTATCCGCGTAAGCGGTTCAATGGCAAAGTTGAACCATTTCCGGAACGAAATCGCGGAACACGAGGCGACTTTGTTGAGATTTTCGGATCGGCTCTTAGATGTTTTTTCATGTGTTCTCTCACATGCTCTCTCAGACTGATATTCTTCATAAATATTTTTGAATCTTGAAATCAAAATGTCTAAAAACGTGCTTGAAAAAGTGTTTAACCCCTCGCCGTATCATTTTCTTTACAGTTACAGTGATTAAAACGTCTTTCTCCCGAAAAATGTCGTAGAAGATAAAAGAATTATCTTAATGCTTAAATATTGATTACTAGACTGCGGATCTTTATGCGTTTATGAAGAAATTGGTTGGGTGAAATATAAAACAGTAAAAGATTTAAATCATTCAAGAACGTTGTAATGCTGCTTTTAACGTAACAAAGTCGTTCAGGGATGAAATCTTCATGACGAGTTAATTTGGTTAATTTGGACAATTTTTATGCCGCATGAAGATGTCTATTTATTGACGAACCCGACAGATCCGTGTCTCTCACAACGATCTAGCAGTTTGCCAGAGCAACATTCGGTGTTATTATCGTGGGAACGTTGCACAGTGGTCCGAAAGCCTGAAAATATAGTCAAAACCTTAAGAATGAACTTTCAGCTAGATATGTTTTAATTATTGGGTTGGGTACCCAGTAATGTATTTACTTACTTTTCGACAATGTATCCGCAATAGTATTCAAAATATCACAAAATAAAAAGGGTATTCAACAAAACGCGGATGACGGAAAAAATCTTCCGCTTTCGCATCAAGTTCGCGATGCATACGGAAAATCCCATATGTCTATTCATTATTTCATTGGGTAGTCACTGACCACCTGGGACGCAGGTAAAACAAAAATTGTACGATTCTAAAACATTTAATTTTTGCATTATTTGCCGCTTGGCCACTGCATGGCGCGGTCAACTAGAATTTTCTGTTAAGGGCAGAGGGACGCGTTTGATTGTGGAATGAGGGTGCGAGGGATGGTTCGGCAGTTTGCTTCGTTTTTCAAATACGTGAGGGTTCGCGCGATGCTGCTAGAGGCCGGCTTTGCTTTTTCCGCGTCGATTGGAGTGCCGAGAATTCGAGGGGTAAACGGCGTCCGCGTAATTGGCAGGGAACAGGGCGTGCGCCGGTGGATTGATGAAAAGCCAAACGGGAAAGCGCTAAACACGATAGAGCGGAAGGGAAAACGCCGGGACACGGAAGGAAACTGGAAAGTCGGTCGGGATCGAAACGGGTCTCTCGCAATACTAGATCGAAACTGGTCGGCGCCTGTCGACACACATTCTGGAAAAATTCGAGGAAGCTAGAGGAAAACGCGTCGAGCAATTTTTGTCGAACCTGGGCGCGAAATTCCGCTGGCGACTCCTGCCGCGCGTGCGCTCGTTTTACTTTTTTATTTTTTTCGTTACCCTGTCGACGAATTTCAACGAGACCCGGGGTCTCGGCATGAGATTATTTACGATCGGCGGGCTCGCAGTCCGCGGTGAGTTAAACGTTTCCAAAACAAAAGAGACGAGAGTTACGGTACACCGAGCGACGCATTATTTTCGGAGTCGCGGCACGCGGCCGATGTTTCGACAAAGCCACTTGTCCGGAACAATATTTTGACGTTGTAACACACCGGCGAACAACGCGAGCGATTGGAAAGCCGACAAGCTTTGAATTTTTCCCTGGGAATCCATGCACGCCCCAGCGTCCGTCGCTACTGCTGCTGCTTTTATTTTGTTACCTTTTACTTCTCGATTTTTATCCGACTATCCGCGTGTCTACTTCGTTAACGCAGGACCAGATGTAATCCGCGAGCCGACGTTAATTTTCGACATTTAACATCGTTGGTCGCGAACCGGGCACCTCGACTCGTTGTTCTTCGGTTTGGTTTCAAAATAACGTGTAGTACCGCGGCGTTATTAACCCTCCGTGGGCACACTTATTTTTCGCATCTTCCGTGGGCACAGTCGTTTACGTCCAATTTTTCTTTTCAAATTACAGGATATGTATTCAAGTTTCTACTTTGATACTGTTATCGATAGACTGCGGATCTTTATACAATTATGGCTTTCGAGAATTTTCGAAAAATGCTAGGATGTAAAATATGACAGAATTTAGTACGACTTTAATTTATTTCATATAAATAAGATTTTATTTGATTCGACTTTCTGAAAATTCGTCTAGAAAAATTGCAATTTACATAAACATCCGCATTTTACTGATTGAATTCGGAAAATAAAGGTATATCTTAACTTCTCAAGTTCTATTTCGTTAAATAAATTACTTCGATCGTATGTTATAACTCTGAGGCAGCTAGCTGGCCGCTCAAAATGCTAATGGATTCAGAGTCTACAGCCAAAAACTGGAGCGAAAGTGAGGTTCGTCGGACGCGCAGCGTCAGAACGCCTATTATTTACAGAAACATTGCGATCCGTTGTATCAGTCTGGCCCAAGTCGTTTCTCTTCGGTGTACACGTGCTCGCCAGATGTTACTGAGAGAAAACTCGGTGGGAGAGATTCGCCTACGCGCGTGTTACTTGACAATTAACATAGGGATCTCGTACACCGGTGTAGACGAACACATAGTACCAGTAGGTTCGTTTCGATTAGATACAGAACGGGAAAGGCGGATCGATGGGACGACGCACTGTGGGGTATTTGGCCGATCTAGCTGGCCAACAGTCGATTTCGTCAAACTCATCCGAGGTAAAAATGAGTTGTTACCTGGAAAAGTTGAATAGTGGGGGGTCAATAAACCGTCGGTTTTTTCCCGATTTGGCATTTCCGTACGGAGGTATGATCACTTGAAGTTTAGTCATTCAGTACAGTGCGCCTTTCGCCGTGTCGGCCGCATTAGCAACGTTTGAATTGAAATATTTTTAATCACGAAAGCTATTTTAACCCTTTGCACTCGGTTGTCCCCTCTGAGGCACCACTAAAAATTGCGGTACCATTATTCAAAATATTGCTTACATTATTAAATATATCGATATCTAATCAATTACTAGACATTTAGGTATTGTATGAGGTATTATACCAATTTCATATGCATAAAATTTCAAAAATCATAGGGAATGGAAATATTCTAGATTGTTGTAGCAGCTAAGTGTGAGTATTTCACACAATTTTCATCAGATATTTGTTCATTTAAATAAAATAACAGTTACTGAAAAAAATCAATTTGAAGGCAGTTTCACCTCGAAGTTCATACAATCGGAAGGAATTAGTTGTACTTCCGGGTCCGTCCAGGTAATGTTTGTTTAACCACTGTAAAGTGGAAAGTTTCAGCTTTATTTACGTCTGAAAAACAATTGCAGAAATGTGCAGATTCACAAGTTATCGTTAAAATAAGATTTTGTAGACGTGAATGATATTTTTTGAAGTGATGTTTTACCTGATTTAAAAGCTTTATTTATTTTTGTAGGGCCATCTGATGTTAAAATATTTACACGGAGGCAAATATGGTGCGTTCTGCAGCAACCACAAAATGGCAATATAAATGCAAAGTTGACGTATGCTGAGAACTACTTGTGTGGTCAGGAGAAGTATTGTAATGAAGAAAAAGAAGAAATTCGAAGCGAATTAGTTATTATATTCTATGTAATATGACATATTATAATGTATATATATACACACGTATACGTTACATTACGTTAGGTTGCGTTAGGTTACGTTAGGTTACATTATATTATATTATATATAAAAAAATAATTTGGGCAGCTAGATTGATCAAATACCCCACTGTGCGACGTTGAGATCCTCGTCAACAGGTAGCAAGCTTGGAAACCGATTAATATGTTCGGGGCTGATGACCCTATAATGCTATGCGACCGTGGTGCTACATTAGCCCCTGCTAACGAGTTAATTGGCTGGGAGTCTTTATCAAACAATAAGTGAGTATTCTGCACCTTGAGAACTTTAAGATTTCAGAGAATTTTGCATTCGCTCGATCTTGAATTCGTTCTATTCGCTCTATGTTTGCAATTACTTCACTGTCGTATTAATGTTGTCAATCATGTGCAATCGAAACTGTTTACAATTGTAATATTAACCCTTTCGGTAATGAAGGGATATGTATGCCTTCGAGACAATCTCTTTGGCACAATACGCACATATTGCGTCACAACTCAGTCAGTCTGTTTGATTGTACACTACTACCTCTGATTAGTAGCATCATCTGCGGATTTTAAGCATTTATGACGCAAATTAAACATCAGATAGATTTAATATTACAGGCACATTGTCTACAATCTGTTACAGTTATTAGCCCTCTGAGCCACTAAAAATTGCTGTACCATTATTTAAAATATTTAATTTTCAAGTTAAAATATCTCCGAGTAGTTAACACGTTCCGTGCCGTTTTTGCTCGACAATTAACCCTTTGCACTCGAAGCTATTTTTACTCGAAAATGAAACATTTCTTCCTAGCTAGAATAATTCCATTCTATGTATATTATTTTTTCATTTGATGGATATGAAATTGATATAGTACCTCATACAATACTCAAACGTTTAGTAATGGTGCAGCAACTTTTAGTGCTAAGGGTTGAACAAACTTATGTACTTTGTTCTATACTGCATTTTTTATAATGCCTCCTTCTCTCGGTGGAAATATATTCTACAGTGCTAAACTCGTTATAAAATATTCACATTCAAAATTCAACACTTGGATATATAGATCATTTGAACCGAACACATTAAAATTGAACATTTGGATAGATCGATTGAAATTAACACATTAAAATTGAACATTTCGATAGGTTCTTTGACAGAGCCAAAGTCTAGTCTTCCCAAAGGACAACCAACATCCGCAGCGATCTGAGGTAAAGCTAGAACCAGGTGAAGGGCAAGGTTCAGGACGAGAGCTGGCGCCAAGAAGAGAAGCTGGGACAAGAGTCAGAGAATTGGAGCTTTTCTAGATATCGGAAGAGACAAAGCCTCGCCGCAAAGGGAAATCCGTGCCCGCAGCGTTGAGAGTCGGAGCCGGGGCAAGAGCCGGAGCAGGAGCTGGAGCCGATCCGCACCGCGGCCACAGACGCAGCCACAGTCTCGGCACGCGTCGGCCGCATGCCGCGCGGTACACGCATGCCTGGCAAAATAGCTGTAGAGTGGGAGGCACTGCGAGGCAGCGGCGCGATAGACGTCGGCGTAAGAGGAGTCTGTCCTGCTCGGATCAGTTCAGTTAGTCGCAGTGACGAAGCGGCGGTGAGTAGGTCGTCACGGTGTGTTCTTCTCTAGATATCCTCTTCGTTTACCTCGTTGTACGAAATTCGGTTTTCAAGAAATTCGCGCGCAACTGACACACGATCTCCGAAGACCACGATTGCTATAGTGTCTGACCATTTTCGCTCCTTTCCACTTGCTTGTCAGCTCTATTCTTGATACTCCATTCTCCGGTAGCCAGTGACAGTGTACAGAATCTCTAAAGATGAAGAGGCACGGTGAATTTTGTTCGATAACCGAGGAGCTAGCTGCTACGTGATTCTGCTCCGTCTATAATTAAGCGGGGCGATCGTTGACGGTGTCGGATAGTTTTCCCGCGCCCGATAGACCGCAGCATCGACGGACATACTAACCGTGGCCCCACGAACCTTGACCGTGAGAGACTGCCCGGAGGTTTCCTCGAAACGACCTATAAACCCGGTGTATTCTCGTCTCGCCCCACGGGACCGCGATGCGCTCTCGCCTCGCATCGAAATACCTCGGGTGGACGGGGAGGACGCGGAGGAGGAGGAGGACCACGAGCATCAGCCATCTGTTCCACAGAATGTAGAACCGCCGGCGAGTGCCGCGATCCACGAATCTCCAGCTCGAAGCTGGTCGATCCTGCATCTCGACGCACCTGAGCTTCCTCGAACGATTGGCGACTTGCTACTTCTGAAGCTTTCGGTCAGTCTGCAGAGTTCAAACGGCTGGGAGACGAGAGAGAGAGGGAGGGAGCAGAAAGATCCACGAATCTTCCGCTCGATCCTGCATCTCAACGCAACTGAACTTCCTATAAGAATTAGCGACCTGCGTTCCTGCTTCTCAAGCTTTCGACCAGTCTGCAGAGTTCAAACTGCTGAGAGGCGATTTCTCGTTAACGAAGAGGGAGAAGAGAGAGGGAGCAGAAAGATCTACGAATCTTTGGCTCGATCCTGAATCTCAACGCACCTGAGCTTCCTCTAAGAATCCTCAACTTGCAACGTCGCTCGCCTCGCTTTGAAGCAGTCCGTGGAGTCTAAACAGCTAGGGATCGACTTTTCGTTGAGCAGGAGAGAGAGAGAGAGAGGGAGAGAGAGAAAGAGAGCAGAGCCAGGGTATTATTGGAAGAGGCAGAACACAGTACCGTGAGTTTCGGCGTGCGTCGAGCATCGGTCGGGTTCGACGATCTTCCCACGGCAGCTGCCAGTTTTGCAAGCGTACGCTAATCATGCGCGAGTAAAGTGGAGGTCGAAGCCGAGGTAACCAACGAGGAGACAGGCGAGGAGGAAGGAGAGAGGCTACCGACAGCCCGGTGAAACGGAGCAAACAAAGGAGGGAGGGACGCTTTTAAACCGATGAGATGACAGTGTTGTGCGTGCTGTGGGCAACCTTGTCCACCGTGGCGTCGATTCTAGCCTGTTCCGGATTTTATCTGCCTTACTGGATTCAGGTGAGCGATCTACCGCGCATGCACCATCCACGTAATCGTTCATTCAGGCTGCGATTCACCGATCTTGCGCTGTCGATGATGTGCGACTTCACGCGACGATCCAAGTGCGCGGATGTTGATGAGGCTGTGATCATTGGTCCAGTGATTATACTCCGTGTGATTTTAGATCATTCGGGACTTCAATGTGTCTTTTAAACATGGATGGCTTGGATGGTTAACTTTGTCGAAACGTTACTTCTTCTCGGATTTTGATGAAATTGAAGTATTTTGTCGAAGCCATAATTCCAAACAACTTTTTCCTGTACTATAGTAAGTCGAGGAGTTACGCGGATTCTTAGAAGCGAATCGGAAAACCAATTCCGAACTGTGAAATTCGTTTTTTGATGGCTAGAACGCGAGCTTTGTCGGTACATATGTGACAGAAGTGAAGATAGTTTGTTTTAATTGCTTGTGTAGAGCGTAGGTATTCAGCTATTTATCAGTGATCAATTTTCCATGAACACAGTTGGTTCATTTGAGTACTCTGAGTTCATGTATGTACTCTCAAATGAGTACATACATATACTTGTAGTATGTACAAAGCAGATCGTATTAATAACCTTTCACCGGCGGCGCTACTCGACTTACGCGAAAAGCGCTGGAAACGAATTAATCGCGCAAGTCGAGAACTTACTGTGCATATAAAAGGCGGTCTCTTTTTAAAAAAATAGTTTTTAAGATTGAGTCAGGTCTGGGTTAGGTTCAATATAAAATATATAATCGCACTTTTTGTTAGATATTATTCTCAATTATTACTAATAGAAATTATTAATAGAAAAATCCAGCTATTCTTGTATTGTCGAAATGAAAATTCCGCTGCTCGGCCTTCGATTTCGAGATGTTTAACCTACGGACTCTCGCTACAGCGAATTCGGCCGTTTTTAATTGACGGAACACATGTTTTAGGGCGAGGGAGGGAAGGAGTCTTTCTTCCCCCCTGCACGGGGCATCCCACCACAAACCTAACCCAGGCCTACCTAAATTTCTTTTAAAATAGCGGAATTCGGTATAATCGAACTAACAGCCTATTATTTATATCGGAAAAAGTTGTTGTCTATTGTAAGTAGGAAAAGTTACATTTATTTTAGAATCGTTGAAATTTTTGATCGAATCTTAAAATAAAAATGACAAGAATTAAGTTTACCTACATTTCACGTAATCCTAATTTTATTATTTTTCTAAAGCAACGCATGCCACAGTCACTTTTAATACACAATTGTGGCTGCCATAACATCGTCAAACGTATCCCCCTTTAATGCGACTCGATGGCTGTTCGATGGCTCGATCGCACACAGTCAAATATAGATCGTCCCCGTTCGATCGCGTATGTAGCTCGATCAAACTCGTCTCAGTATTTCCCTGCAACGACTCGATCATCTGTGTCTTTATACGATCGAGTCTAATCGAACGCAATGTTGTAAAAATCTATTAAAAACGCATTGGAAGAAGCGAGCCAGTATAAACAATAAAAACCGTATCCAGTATAGTTTCATGTTAATGGTGGGGATCGTTCGAGTTTATCGCACGTCGAAACGCTGGGAATCGATGAACCCGCGCTTTCGTTAGTCGAAGTAATATCTCTGACGTTCTGTGTTGCGATCGTTCTCTATCGTTTCACTCGCTAATACGTTTCTTTCGATCGAAAGCGAGACGAGCAAGCGAGCAAAAACCGCGTGGATCGAGCTCGATCGCCGACACGACGACGCGGGAGGAACATAGCGATGCGAGAAGACTATGTTTTTACGCTTTCGTCCGAAATTGGATTCGGGGGGATCGGTGTAAATTCTAACGCAATAAAAAAGAAATATCGATGTGGTTTCTTAAAACTTCACTCTTTGAAATGTAGAATTTGCAGGCGATTTGATTTCTACTTAAACTTTTTCTGAAATATACCTTTATAAAAGTGGAACACACCGAAAAATGATGATCATTCGATAGCCATTTTCTATCTTCTAAGGTTCTGAGTTTCTAGGCAACAGAACAGTACGGTGTATGTATGTACATAATTTTCCTCGTACGTGCATTGTACTCGTGCACGTGCAATTTTCCTTTCGTATCTATACGCGTACGGTCTTCTTTAGGTACCCATATTTACATAATCGTAGGTACATGTACGATCTTCTTTATGTACCCACATGGGCTCAACTACCTCTCCTATAAAATCAATTATAGTTTTCTAGAACAAAGATACAGTCGCACAGAACATTGTACCACAATCGACATGAATACAGTGTAGTTTAACCCTTTGCGCTCGGGACTATTTTAACTCGAACATTTTCTGATCTGATTCCCGAAATAATTTATTCTTCATATATTTATAAATATATTATATATATATTTGATATAATATAAATATCTAATTATTATACAAAATTTTTATCATTGAATGAATGTTCTTTTCAAGAGTTTCGAAATTTTCGGGAAACCCGATTCTTTGAGAATCTCGAAATTTTCAGGTTCTCGCACAGCCCCAGTGAATACCAATATAGATCCTGTGACGCAATGAAGCGAAACAATTGTTTGTCGAATTAAAAACAGATTGAAAAACGTATTGATGTTATGGCTCTCGAAAATTAACTCATCATCCCCGGTCGAAGGGATAGGCATTGACAATGGGGGGAATATTTCCCAGTTTAATTCAACAAGCATTATTCAAAAGAGACTATGCGTCAGATGAACGGATCTCGTCGACAATGAGGGAACATTTTCCAGTTTAATCCGACAAGCATTATTCAAAAGAGACTATGCGTTGGGATCGACGGATCTAATCGACGGATTCTGTCGATTTCTCGGAACGACACTGCGGTTCGAGGGCCATAAGCGATGCGGGTAAAAGCGAGTGCGTGCGATGCGTACATCCCTACGCATATGTACATGTACACATATCCTTGCACATGAACATGCCAGTCTCACATGCACATTGTTCATACACATTGATCCTGCACGCAGACACGAATGAATCTGGTGCCTCGCGCGGCGAGAGGAGAGAGAGAGGGGGAGAGAGAGAGAGAGGAACGCGATATCCGACATGATAAAATCAAATTTTCAATATCGATTGTATCGCGCGCGGCCGGAGCGGATATCGTTGGTGGAGTGTTTTCGAAATTAAACACGGTCATTTGGCGGGATTAATAAACAGCCGATGCAAATTGTTCTTTCGGGCTTGGCGAGGATACCAGGCAAATCTCTATATTGCGATGTTTCGGATGAACGCGCGCGATTCACAGGAACCCGTCCGGTCCGTTCGATGCTCACCGATCCGAATCTCGCGCCAGCTTTTGCATCCTGTATTCCGGCTTCGCATAGTGATCACGGGGATTTTTAATGGAGTCGGAGGCCGACTTGCGAGAACCACCAGCAACACGACCCCTCGGGGAACTTAACGATGCGTTTCTGGCGTTTATGAATCATCTTTCGACGGAGAACGCTCTTGATCGAGAACAGAAAGAAGTATTGAGAAATGATTGATTATTCCTTCGTAAGAGGACGCTTTTAATTATGGACAGGGCTCCTTTAACTTTTTAAGTATCAATTTTCTTTTATAGATCGTTTTAGGAATTCTGTCTATGCTGGGACGACTGTTTAAGCAACCTTGTGTAGGCAACCGGGTATTTTTTTCAACAACCTGTTGATGTTCCTCTAAAAATATTACACTATTTCTCTGAATGTCCATTCTTTGCTCACTAATGTATTAAATAGTCTGAAAGTGAGAATTTCTGCAAATATGTTCAATAAAAAAGGTTTTAAATAATCTATACATTTTGCTTGGCTACATAAGGGTTAATGCTGAAACTTTTATCGAACAGTTATCGAGGCAATACCGTAGTTTTTCGTTCGCAAGCAACGTCGCTATCGTTGCTTAGAGAGGGAAGACGCATCTCGTTTATTTTCATCCGTAATTGTGCCCACCGGTCGAGTCGCAGAAAGCTGTCGGTCGTTCGGAGTAATGGAGAAGAATGCGCCGAGGTCTCAGGGTTTCTCTTCCTTTGCTCGGTATCGAGATGAACGCGAAACTGTGCACTGGAGAAAAACAGGAACGGCTATTTAAAGCAGCGACGGCGGGCGAGAGGTCATGCTCCGTGAACGGCGTCGGACTGGAGACTCTGGTGCTTCCCCATGGTAGTCGTCACAATTTAACACACCATAGACCAAGAAATTTTCCTAGTACTTCCATTAGCTGACATTTTCCAATAATACTGATTTTCATACTCTGACTTTCTTTTCTTTGTCCACAACACAGTTGGGTCATTCATTTTGATCAAATCTGAATATGTTGTAGTATTTTATGAACGAATCTCAAAGGATTTTTCGATATTTTAAACATTGTTGATTTTACAGACGTGTAAAATAAAGTGGCACCCTTTTTTCATTAAATTATAAAACTAGAATTCACAAACCAGTGAAAATGAGGTTTTAGGAGCTCATAGTGAAAACATAAAAGTATCTACTAAAAATGTCGTCGTTTGAGAAAAAATGTTTTTTCCACCACTTATTTTGTAATTGCTTGAAACACATGTAATGTTTTAATGGCGGGGCAATTTTGAAAAAATTGAAAAGACAATCAGGATATAGTGCCAAGTGTCCCCTTTATGGAACTCTTCTCTAAAAAGATGGACATTTGAAAATTGACGAAATTAAAATTATTTGAAGTGGATCGAGAAATTTGATGACATTTTGCTGTAATTGTTGAGCCATAAGAGATATTGCGATGAAATTTGCACCAAAATTCATTAAAAAATTTTATTGACTTAAAATTAAATTTTTCAGATAATTTAGATCTCTGATGTCTTTGGTTGTAAATTTCTCTATATTTCTTGAAATATTCATAATACGAAGAATAAATGTCATTCAACGGTTGTATCATTAGTCTTAGATAGTTGAACTTTGCAAAAAGTTCGCGAAAAACGACAAGCCGCGATAAAATGCTATTCTCTAAGTGGAGACCGACATCGAACATCGTCGATTTTTCTCGATACATCGTCGAATTCAACAACGTCTCCAAGGAATCAACGAAATAAAACGTCTCATGGTTGTTCCGAATAAGCCGTGCCTCGAAGCTCGCGATCCATTCTGCCAGCTGGCTCCTCAACCAAGACGTGCGCGAGCTTTCTCCGTGAATTTCGCGAATTGCTGCTGCCTACGCATCGCGAATCGACAACCGACAGTAACTGTTACTCGTAACAACTCGTTCCTCCGATCCGAGACCGAGATCGTAAAACTTTTACGTCCGCGCAGAACGCTTCCGGTTTGACCTCGTGATCGAAACGCGCGTCCTGACTAAAAATCTCCTGTTAAAATGAATCATAACAGTGAGCAAATTCACTCTAGATTAAAATATCACGACCGTGATCGTGATTCTGCGATCACTGTAATAAGTCACGTTTAATAACGTACTTTGCGGTAGTTTTCGGTCGCGACAAAGACAATGACCAAGAGTAAAAATCATCTGTTAAAACCGGGACAGTGCGCGTTAGCCAAGATTTCTAACTATGGAAAGTGGTAGCAAGCGAGCCGCACGCGTCCTGAGATCAAGGCGGGGCGAGGCGAACAGAGGCGGATGCACCGAGAAGCAAATGTAAATTTCCTTATGCATTTATTCATCCCGCTACTCGAGTATTTTCAAAGCCATTCAGAGCCCTCTTCTGCATTTTGCCACTCGAACAGGGTAAATGCGTGTGTACGTTTCGGGGGGACGACGACGACGCTCGCGAAGAAGGGTCCAGCAGCCTCGACGTCGACGGTCGACGTCCACATTATTCATCGGCTGTTTTGCGCTCGTTTCTTCCGTCGTCGACTTAACGACGATCCCTGGCAAACATAAACAATCGATACGCAACCACGGTAGAATTCCCTCGATTCTCCAAGAATATCGTTGAGAATCGACTCGTTATACGCGATATAGAATACCGATGCGTCTGCGAGTCGGGTAAGCAAATTGTCGCTTTGCAACAATTCTACTTGAGACCCTCGAACAAGTTCTGCAGACACGCTCAAACTTTTTCTATCTTCGCTCGCACCTTTTGCGATAGTTTCCCAGACCGCATCGCAGTGCTTCGATCGACAACAATCTAAATGGAAGTGTGTACTTTATTTAACCATCACCCATCCCTCGTGTCAATTTCACACAGTTTTCCCGAAATAAGTTATTAGTAGACTCCAAACAAGGCTCGAATATAAAAATCGATAGAATTTTGTACAATTTTTATTCGTTTTACATCTACAACGGCTGTTTCCACTAAAAATAGGATTTCGTTTCATTCCACTTTCTTAAAATCTGTCTATAAAAATTGGAAAATGCATGAACATGTCTAGGACAGAAATGCGTACAACGTGGTCAGATTATTTACGATTTTTCCCTAGCTCCGGAATTTTAGTCGATCTCAACACAATTGTACAAAAAGAAACAATTAATTGTTTCAGTAATGATATTGCAGTGCACTAGCTTTTCAGTTATTCCAGATTCCACAGAATTTTAATCATCTCTTGTTGCAGTAGTTCGTCCGAAATTTATTTTTTCCGCTCGCAAATATGCAGTTAATGCGCAGGCTTTGGTGTAGTGTAACACATGCGGTGTACGATAACCATTCCTCTCATTCCTGTATGCTTGAAAAAAATAAATTCTAGTGATCCCGGTTTTGTATCTCGTCCTTCGGAAATTGCATCAAAAAGTATTTAAATATTTATATTGGTACAAAATATCCTGTACGAAAACGGGATTTCCAATTTACATTCGTTCCACGTAGCTGCGCGCGCGTGTAGGAGTGTATATTTACAGGAAGCAAATTCAGGATTTATTAACATTGAATCAAATTTGTGTATGAATCAAATATGTTAAATTTGCTTACGTCAGGTACGATTAAATGTCATTGAGCGAGTAGTTGTACGCCACGCGATTAAGAGTTTATCAACTACCCGACGCACAAGATCTGTAAATTGGTCTATCCTAAAATGTTCATAATAAAACATAGTTTAATATATTATGAAAATTGAGGCTGATACTGTACTGTAAAATTCCGTGAATTTTTCGAACACGAGTCTCTCGCAAGCCATTTGATTTTTACAGGGTGTGTTTAGTATCGTAAGACCTTCCAACTGGAAAAAAATATTTTTGAAATAATCGCAATTTGTCCTAATTTTTTATGTTTAACATTTATCAACTTTGAGTCGAGTTTTAAAAAAAGTACCAAAAAGTTCTCCCGTGACTTTTTTTGCAAAATAGAGAAAATAATAAAAATCCATGTTACGACGTCTACTAACATCTACATACCTCGATAAAAAATACGAGAGAATTTTTTTCTTTCTTTTTTGAAAATTGAAGATGTCAATATATGATTTCTCATCTACTAAAATTATTAAGAGAAGAAAGAACATTCTATTTGGCATCTATATCTTGCATAAAGATCCGCGGTCTGTCGATTACATATAAATCGAGTTAGAGAAATGTTCGCCTAACTGGAGCACCCTGTTATTCAAGAGTCGCCTGTAATTTCTCCAGTTCTATCAGGTTTCGAATCGTTGGTCCCTGGTCTCTAGACTTAATCTCCGGAGGCGAAGGAGTTTTGGCACGAGGTCAACGATTGTTGTTTCCGGTTCTAATCGGTGGGAGGGAAAAAAACTCGTCGACCTCGCAGAGGTCTTCTGTGCAGGGTGCAAGCGAGGCTTCGGTATCTCGATCGACTTGACGTTCAATTGGCCGTCGAAAAGTTGTTGACCAGGCTCAAAGGGTGAGTCGAGGCGAAAACTGTTCGGACGCAAACGGTCTCGCCGTGAAATTAGTAGTATACTTACTTCCGGGGCGATGTTTAACCTCTTGCGGTCCCAAAGCTCTGGTTGGAATCCACGAAAGAGGATCCGAAACGTTGAAACTCTCCACTCTCTACCATCCCTCGAACCATTCCTCGTTGCAACGTTGCATCTCCCCTGCACTAGCCCGCACACTGTCGTCGAAGGCTTTGTTCTCGTGCCTCGTTCTGTAGACGTGTGTTTTGCATTTCAGGGACGACTGTTGGGAAAAGCGGACGCGTATTTTAGTTCCTTTCGACGGTGCAACTATCCACGAATAAGGGCGCCGAACACCGCACCCGAAATAGTTTACGAGTGCGCCAGGTATTCCAGGTACGTAGCCAAACCCCTATACCCTTGTACACAAACCTGTGTACTACCCCCTCACACCCCTTCCGTGTCAATTAATACTTGCTTTGTGAATTAGCATTTTTCGTGCGTCGATGGTTTCCACTTCTAGTGGAAAATGTTTCGAACATGCTGCCCTACATGGAAACGCTTTTTTAGTCTGTTTTAATTTTTTGAAATCTAGGGCAATAAACGCGAGTTTCTTTAATTAAGCGAATAAATATTTACTTTGGTGTTGGAGAAGGACTCTATTCCACTCTGTTGCGATTGATGAATACAACTTTTATTTTCCACAAAGTTTACGAATATCTTTGTCATAAAAAAATTCTGATACCATTGTCACTGCATCCGCATTCAGGAAAATTGTAAAAATTGTATTAATCAAATTGTATTAATTGTAAAAATCATCCCAAAAAATCTATAAAATCGCAATAAATATGGTTCGCTGGAGCGCTTCGGCTAAAATTGCTTTTCTAAATTCGCACGAAGCGGATCGGCGATGATCGGGATCATCGCGTTAAGCAAGGGTAGATAAAGATGTTAATGTCCGAGAGGTAAGGACACAGCGATGGATCTCGATCCACGGGGACTTCGAGACGCCATCGGAGATACGTGTACGTAACGGCCGAACTTTTCCCTCGATCGCTTTCAGACGAGTAGAGGATCGTGCCTCGCATCGCCTCGAGACCGGCGCTATCAAATTTGTAGTCATCTCGATAAGCACGAGCCTGGAAACTTCCTGTATCCGGGATCTCTGTACTTATGTATAGTGCTTTAAGTTCCCCTGGCCTCGTTACTACGTCCAAGAATGGCGCCTTACGAACGGGAACGCGACCGACGACGCCGTTTCACTGTTCCCGAACCGTGCGCGGTTTAATCCGAGCCCCGCAGATTGGATTCTTAGTTAGCCGGAAGTTGACAAATTGACACGCTCGTGGAAAGGTAAATCTTTGTTTTGGTATGGCGTGCCAACGTCGTTTTAACCCTCGTTCGCCCCTCCCGGCAATTTCATTGTGAATGGATAGCGAATGCATCGTGCACCTTGATTATTGAATAATTAACCCTCGTTGTTTGTATCGATCGCAATTACCAGGAGCCAAATAAAAATATCGTGTTTCTTCCAAAAATTTACTAGAGTTGGAAATAATATACAACATAATGGGAAGTATTCGTACAGCTTTTAAAAACGAATAACTTTTTCAAAATTGGACCCCACAACTTGAATTTCTTTGAGACGTCAGGATTAGTTTACTAGCTAATGTGTGAATAATTTTTTTAAATTGTTATTGGTCGCAGTTACGAAGAAAAAAGTAAAGGTCACGATTTAAAAATTTTTTATTTGTGCCTGTAGTGAAAATTTACAAGGTGCTAACCATGTCACTGTTTAAAATTTCGTCTACTCAATTTTTCCATAAACACATGAAATCCGCAAACTACTTATTTTGTTTTATGAAGTGGCAGTATCATTAGTTTTAATAATTTCCTAGTAGAAAGAGTATTGATACCGACGGCACGTCCACATTGGAATTAATTTACGCACGAGGAAAAAAAATACGAGTGGCATCTCCGGAAGCAATAATTATAACGTTACCGGGCGTCGCAGCAACATTTTTGCTGATATACGAGTATTAAACAAACAGTGGCTTTCCATCGTCGGCTCCAATCTCAATATGGACTGATGATTTTATTGGTTATTTTATTCCATTCGGATTTTCCTTTCACGTTTGCTTTTATTATAAGCGCCGCAGTATTTCCGGTACTTTCCTGTTAATTACATCAGCCAGGTATCAGGAGACTACCGTTAATAAATTATTATCATTATTATTATTATTTTAGCAAACAACGTGCTGTACGCGGCACGATCACAGCGAACGGCAGCGCGGCAAACAAAGAAGGAAACACACTTTCCTCGCGAATACATATATATTATCGAATTATCGCAGTTTGTTCGAACGGTGCTCTGTGTGAATAGCGTTGAATGGAACGCAGTTGTTCTCCGACGCGCACGAAATTCCCATAAATACTGCCCGGTGTATGGGTGAGCTGGAGAATCAAATTTAAAAGCCGATACATAGGGAACACGGAGTTGAACACTGTTGCTGGTGTTTAGGTTTATTTGGCCCTTTAGTTAGCATGCTGAATGGGTAATACCTTGAGTAACGGTAATGGTAAAATTAAGTTAACTCAAAAGATTATAGTGCTGTCAAACTAGTTAAGCTTCCGCAGTCGAGGGGTGACTCAGACTCACCACTGAAAATTGCTGCACCATTGTTCACAATATTGTTTACATTATTAAATAATTAAATTATTAACCAACCAATTGAAACTACCAATGGAATTATTCTAGGCCGGAAGAAATGTTTAATTTTCGAGTTAAAATAGACGCAAGAAAGACGCAATCCTGGAAGTCTTAAAATAAAGATATTGTTAACTTCGTTAGTTTATGTGGAGTCTAGTTAGGAACTTGTCTGCGAAGCTTCCAGCAAATTGATTGATCGGCGCTCGAGTTATTGTACAGTTTCGTTTCGAAGAGTTTATTATAGAAAAAGTGTGCAGTCGAAGTCGTACGTTTTAGTAATGGACTCGGTATTTTCAAAGTTAATGCGATTATTTTCAGAATATAAGTTAGCAGGTTAATTTAATTATTTTGAGAATATAAGGTAGTAGTTAGCAGTTTACTAACTTTCACACTAGCTTGTTGCATTAAAAATCAGTTTGTTCTTCGAGGCAGAGCCCGTGGCCTATGAAACATTAATTTATGGAAATTCGCGATGGAGAATGTGATTTTCGAAGAGGCACCTGTCCTCTTTAAGCCGACAGACGAAATTTCGGAGTCGCAGGGAATGGTTACGAGGTCGGATAATTTTGTCGCGAAAATAAGACGCAAACGTTGCAAACGGGGACAGCTTGCTTTCTGGACAAAAATCTATAACTATTCTAGCTGTTCTAGCTATTCTGACTATTCTAAACAATTCCTAAACACTATCAACTGCATAATAGCAGAAGTGGTTCTCCTAGATGAATATAAACACCGACCTTTCTCATTTTCGCAAAGTCTAAGGAGTTACATCAGCACTAGCTCGTAAACTGCATTTTAAAAAATTGGTAAATAAATCGAATCACACAATAGCAAGAGCCTCACAATAGCCTCACCCATCATCTAAACAACAACCATTCCCATCCCCATCTCGCGCACTATGAGCCTCCCGAACGGTGTTACGAAGCATCGTAATTCGATATTTTCATTCTGGAACACGGTTTCGCACTAGACGACTCTCCGCGGGAATCGGCGAGGAATCGCGATGAGCTCTCAAAGAGCGTCTCGACACATCGTCTTCTTCTAATGGTCCCGCAAGCATCAGCATCGGCAATAGCATCAGCATCAGTAACAGCCGATGGCACAAAGTTGCCAGATGCTTGCTGCGACCTGACCGGGAAACGATGTTCGGAAAGTCTCGATTCGAGCTTGTATCGACGGGACGCGACTCGTGTAATCGGAAACGCGGACGTCGGTGGACGCGACCGGGTTTTCCCGTTCGCTCGAATTTCGTTCGAAGCTCGTTAATTAAAAGTAGTTCGGAGCCGTTTCCGCGATGCACGGCCGCTTTTTTCGCGCGCACCCGTATACACGATGCATACGCGCGCTTTCATGTATACGTGTGTACTCGCTCCTCTACCCGTTTCCACCCGCTTCGGCCCGCTTCGGGCCACTTTCGACCGTTCTAATGGAATGTGGAGCAACGAACGCCGGGAACACGGAAACGGTCTTTGTGTCTCGCCGCGATCCTCCACACCGCGTAAACATGGAAACCCTTCCATATTCTGGACGACGCACAGCGACAAGTTTCGTCGAAATCCTGGCCACAAAATTTTTCCTTTGCTCCAACCCTTTGCGGCTCTCTGTCTCTTTTCATTCAGACTTTTTACAAAATTATGTAGTTCGTTTATGGTCCAATGGGCTCATCCAACTTATTTGGAACAGGTGAGGAACACTATAATTTGATTGAACACGTAATTCATTTTATCCACTTACGTATTGAAAGTCATTTGCACAAACAACAATTACATAGTTCATTTAAGGCCAATATTTAACTCATTTAACTTACTTAGAACACATAAGTAACACTATAATTTTATGGAACGCGTAATTAATTTGATCTACTTATACTTATGAGAATTCTTTTGGAAGAATTTAATCTCAAAAGAAACATTAAAGAGATGGTTCTTTGATTTCGAGTTTGCAGATAGTTGGCGAAGGGGGAAATGGAATTAACGAGCGGCCCAAACGGTCCGGATGTGTTCCATAATGGAGTTTCGATTTAATTTCGAGTTGCGAGTTACGAGTTACGTTTCCCCCTTGGAGGGTGTGTTCGGTACGCGGGCGACATTCAATTATTCGCGGAATCCCATGAACGGGACCCCGTTTTAAAGCCACTCTCTCCGGGTTTGATTCCAGTTTCTGGGACATACCAAGCGCCTGGTGGCAGGCGAGTACTGTCACGATGGGAATCGGCGTGGCGATCGCTGTGATCGGTGCTCTCACCTTGTTGGCAGCTGCTTCCAGCTTTCTGCCGCATATTTTGAAAACGCCGAGGCACACGAGAGTGCTCGGTGGACTGCAGTTGCTCGCTGGTGAGTATCAAACCTGTCCCATGTTTCGTTTTTTAACACGTCGACTCCGACGTCGGTCACAACATAAATAATAATTAGACAGCGGATTTTATGCATTTATGAAATGGTAAAAACATTATAAGTATTTGAAAATACTGTTATATTATTTTCAACCTATTCAACATATTACGAAAGAAAATACATTTACAATTCAAGTGGAAAATGTTTATTTTGCACGAAGATCCGCAGTCTAATAATAACTCTTTAAAAATTGAACCAAACGACTTGAGATTTTTCGAGATGTTAGAAGGATCAGTTTAGTAAGCAATGATGTGTAAACAAAATTTTTACAAATAAAGTGAACGTCATGTTTTTTGCAAGAGATAGGAGCCAAACACAAATATCATGAAATTCTTGTAATCTCTTCACTGTCGAATATTTTCTCTAAATTTCAACTTTCTAGTATTCATTAAAATGGTCAAATCAACAGTCAAATGTTTGTTATTCTTTATCGATCTCTGTTTGCGAATTCTCTGTCCTTACGCGTTTTATTCTCGCGCCGCCCGTCGATTTCCCAAAAAACTGACGAAAATTCAAGTGTCACGGACAAACACTCGCGAATCGTGCTGTGGACATGTAGAATGTTCCGATATCGTGCGATCGTAAACGCGTCGCACGCCGAATAATCACAAACACGCGATACAAAGCCGATCGACGCATTTGTGCGCACGAAGCGCTACAGTTTTATATTAATTGATAAAAGCTGCGGTTTAACTCTCATCCGCTGATTTCAGCGATTCAATTGATCCTTCATTGTAGCGAAAGGATTTTTCACACTATTTCCAATATGAAAGAACTGAGCCATACATCAAAGTCTTACGTACTGAGGAAAGTAAACAGTATGGACTTGTGAGATTGACGGTGATGTGTATCCCCAAAGATTGTCTTTAAATTCGCAAATTTTCAAATGGACAAAAAATATAGTCTTCCATGGTTTCAATTATAAATATGAAATTCTTGGAATTGCTCCCGATTCGTTTTTTTAGAAATATTGAAATTATAAATATACTTTTCTGAGAAATTTCTTCAGTGAACTTCTCTATCGAGGTATATACTTACAAAAATAATACGAATAGTTAAATAAATGCAATTTTATCATTATTATTAGGTCCTTCGGAAAGTAATTTCGTTTTTCGTGTCGGATTGCCATTTTTTCACTTTTTTCAACATATTCTACGCGCTGTAAATTTCATTTCAAATGAAATCGTAAAAAGTCATAACTCAATTTTCTGCTAATAAAAAACAGAAATACTACGAGCATGGGATTTTCGAGTTGCCTGAAAAATCGCAAAAGATCATA
Organism: Lasioglossum marginatum; assembly: GCA_028455795.1. Lineage (NCBI taxonomy): Eukaryota > Metazoa > Arthropoda > Insecta > Hymenoptera > Halictidae > Lasioglossum > Lasioglossum marginatum. The sequence continues at coordinate 2,569,502 of CM052260.1, read as the reverse complement.
AAACAAAATATCATAAAACTTATTCTAAATGGTAAAAACTTTTTCCGTTTAGTGCTCTGTGGTACTAGTGTTATGTAACTAATTTCGTAAAAGCAATTCAATAAATCGTAACTAAATTTTTAATTAGATCCTGTGGTGTGGGGAGTTGAAAGAATGAAGTTTCCTGATTAATTCGTCTGACAATTGATTCAGAAGTTCATTAAAGCCTTCCGGCTTTTCAGAACAGAGAGTTCGAGCGCGTATCATCGATTGCGGTTAGGAATCGATTGCATACGGTAAAATTAGCGTGTGCGACCAATGAAGGGCCAATCGACTGTCTCTATAGAATGTGGGACGTCGTTGAAACGTTTGAGATCCGTAGGACGAGCGGAAAGCTTTAATAGGAACGTCTGGTATTTGCGAAGCAATGGATAGGGAACGAGTCTGTTCGCATCGTTTCGCATCGCACGTCGCGTCGTGGGAGCAGCTAGACAGCAAACAGTCCACAAAGAAAATGGATATTACTCGAATATCATTCTTCTTTCAAACGTTGACACGTTCCATTTTCTCCGGCGTCGTTCGTCGTTCGTCTCTTGTCGCTCGGCGCTCGACGCGACGCGACGCTCCGGGGTTATCGCTTTTAAAATAGGTTTTCACCGAGCTCGGCTCTCCTTCGCCGCTGTCATTAACGAACTCACAGGAAACCGCGTGACGAGTCTAATTTATATATTAGCTTGGAAAATATAACAGCGTTCATCCCGCTCGCCCTGGACCTCTCTCTCCACGATTCTCGCAATCGAATTTCTCGGACAAAACCGCGATATTAGTCTTTCTCTTAATCGTTTTCTAGCTGGGAAATGTAAAACACATAAATTGATGTCCCTCATTTTTTAAAATATACATGTTTTGTCAGCTTGCATATTTCGTGGACACCCTGTAAAATTCCTAGACGGTTCAATTTCTGAATCGGACTATTAGAGTCCGTTCAGACACGGCGGAAACCGCGCGATATTTGTTTTGGATTTTTGCTCCGCGCGGACACGTACTAACGAATATTTTTTTTTATTGAGTAAATCTCGGGAGAGATTTATTACAAAACTTGATTACAAAGTATACAGAGCAAGTAACCTCAACAAACTAAAAGTAAGGGTATACCACTTTTTGCGAACGAATATGAAGACGATTTTTGTTTTCGATTGTTCGACCGCGCGGACACGTGTGAACGAATATGAAGACGCTAATGTGAATAAGATCCGCGCGGTTTCCGCCGTGTCTGAACGGGGTTTTAGAGACGCAAACATCCGAGAATATGAAAGCGCGAGATTTAAACCACCGACAACGGCGCTGTCATTTTCTCGTTACAGCAGCGATGATATGCGGTGGCCTGGTGATGTATCCTATAGGATGGGACAACAGAGAAGTGCGGGAGTCCTGCGGGAAGGGTGCTAACGTGTACAATCTCGGTGAGTACTGTTCCATTGTCTAGATCAGGGTCGGCAAATTTTTTTTGGAAACGGCCGGACCGTAAAATTTTTAGGCTCGGCGGGCCGGGTAGCAAACTCGAAGACATTTACCTGGGTAATTCTACACATAGAGCGATAAAACAAACAGGGTCAACACTTTTTTATTATTAATATGATTTATTTTTTCGCGTTCATTAACCCCCGGTCTAGATCATTTCTGAAATACCTAAAAAAATCCACATTTACAAATACTGATGACTAGACTGCGGATCTTTGTGCAAAATAAAAACGTTCCAGGTCAATTGCGGGAACAGACGTTAGATAAAAATTGATATTCAAGTTCAGCAAAAATAATTGTCGCACTGAAAGTCTTGCCGACTTCAATGTTTTGTATATTTCTTATTCCTTTTTGTTCCAAATGCATCAAATCCGCAGTCTCCTGAATTACTGAATTGTTGCGTTCGAATTTCACGTTTTTCTAGGCGAGTCTGTGAGCGAGTTTCTATTCGTTCGGTCGAATACGTCGATCTGTTTCAGGAAAGTGTTCGGTGTCCTGGTCGAGCCACTTGCTGATCAGCTCGGTGGCGTTGCTGATGTTGTGTTTCGGACTGAGCTTCTGCGCCGCGCGACACAAACCGTCGAACCCTCGCACCGATCCGCTGCGCATTTGACAATCGAGATACTCGCAATCGATTGACGCGTACGCTTCGCCGAAGAAGACCACTCTGTCATTCGTGACCGTCTGCTGATCCTGACGATCTGCAGACCGTGCTTCCTGGCCGGCTGACTGGCCGGTTCCTCTCTCCTTTATCCTATCTCTCCTATCCTCGATGATCCTCTCTTTCTCCACTCATAGATGAACGTTTTCGTGTGTAGCGTAGCGGGATGAGATTGTCGCCAACGATACATTTCGTCTCCTTTTCGGAAAAAAAAATATGCGAGACGAACGCTACCGGTGGATTATTCCGGGAAAGAACATAGCAAACACTACCATAGTTTCCCTGCCGTGGCTGCTGGCCGATCTGGGGAGTTACAGTTGCAATCTATACTTCAATTCATAGTTCAACCCATTTTTCAATTCATACTGGAATTTATACTTTAATTTCATGTATTTATATTTAAATACACGTGTGTCAACGTATCCGCATTTTAATTCATTGTCAGTCACTAATTTTCAAAAGGAAAATATGGGTATTTAAAATAGATAGAAATTTAATTTGAAAGCACTCTCATTAGAGAAATGTAATCAATTAACCCTCCATTTTATTAGAGAAGAATCATATGTTTTAATGTTCTGAGAACAAACGACTTCCTGTGAAATAACAATGTTCTTAGCTGTCGGAAAACACCATTCCGGAGCAACTGATGTTGCTGGTACGTTTAAGCATTTTATTGCAGGTTCTACAATTCTCAGATGTTTAGTTCTTCCGGTGTTTCGTTTGCAGTTGCAGGGGCTTTGAGTTGTAATTAAATTTCGAATTTCTGCTGAAAGATTCGGCAATATCATTTTAGCCCATTATTAAAAATGATGTTTAAATTTATTGTTGTACGAACAACCGCGGAATTTGTGAATCAGTGTTCTAAAAATTATACGAATTAAAATGAGGATGCATTAATGCACGTGTACTTAAAATGACACGTAGGCACGTGTGTTATTAATAGACGGCGGATGTTTATGCAAAATAAAGAATGTTTGCGTTGATTGCAAGACACAGGAGCCAAATATGGTAAAAAATTTTTATTAAACTGAAATTAATACGCTGATGTCCTTAAATCTTTTTAATATGTCCACTGCTTTAAATTGTACGTATACATTTTTGTCATAAATGCATAAAATCCGCAGTCTAGTTATTAATTCAAAACTACGATTTCTAGTTCACGCGTCAATTCATGGTTCAATTCATGATTGAAACTTAAACAAAGGATTGGATGCAAAGTGAAAGTTGCACTCGGAAACTATGGGGTTAAAGCTCAACGGTTCCGACGATCGTGAACCGATTTCCGGCTGTAATTCCGCGCGCCGGAGGGAACATCTTCGATAAAAACGGTCTCCGGGATCTGGCCATCGATAATCGTCGAACGATGGAACGCGAACCGGGTCGAGTTTAATTCGTTAACCGACCGTGTCGAGTTCTTCCTCTTTGCTCGTGTGCGCGTGCGACTCGCGAATCGAATCGAATCGGCCCGGCCCCCTCCGAATCGAATCGTTTCGCGTTACGAGTTTCTCGACTTGGTAGCGAGGATAATAGATTCAATTACGAATTAGACGTAACACCCGCGCTTCTGGCATAACGGCTCCTCGATTAATTCCTATCGAGGGACTTAAACTCGAACGCCAGTTTCGCCCGAGTTGCGAGAGGAAACTGTCTTAGGATGGAAACTCGAGCCTAACCGGCCTGGACGGTTCTCTGATCATTTCACGCGACTCGATTCGCATCTCACTAGGAATCGCGAGAAATTTTCCGACGATTTACCGAGCGAAAGCGACACGGAGAATTTAACACGTTTTCACTGCAGCCGTTTTTAGCGAATTTCTTTTATAATCGGCGCGGCTGACGAACGAATTTTGCGGGAGCACTGATTTCAATTTTAACGATGTTCTTTTTGACTTTTTGACATTGCATCAAAGACACCAGTGCGTTTCGATCCACACTTCGTTCCCAGTCGTTACTCGAAAGTGTACAGGAAATAAAAATGATGGAAACCTCATTAGCTGGCGGATCTTTATGCAAAAGAACAATTGCATGGCACAGATGTTACATGAAAGTGTATGCCCTCTTTGAACAATTTTAATCAGTCGAAACCAACGTAACAATGTGGTGTGCTTGACCGAGCCATTTTTATCAGAAATTCATCAAATCCACAGTCTAGTGATGATGGCACTTCGCGAACGAATATTCATTAATTACTTTGAATTGGTTGCAGCGTTCAAGCGTACAGCAAGCGCCATTTTGATGAAGCGCTTACGCGCGCGTTTCGAAGCATTTTCTGTTGCTCGTGTTGTTCGTGTGTAAGGGATAAAAATTTACGCTGTTCGTGTTGAATGCAACGTTAAATGGAATGTGTAATCATTTTAAGTTTGTAGTTTTAATTGCAGAGATTAAGTCACTTTGATTTCGGGCGATTTTTTGTGGGGGATATTGTTCAATAACATTCTCGAATGGGATTTTCTTCGGGAAACTCGAAATTTTCGGGAAATCCGATTCTTTCGGAAATCCCGAAATTTTTGGAAACTTTCAGAAATCTCGAAATTTTCGGGGAACCCGATTCCTTCAGGAATTTTGAAATTTTTGGGTTCTCCACACCCCTAATCAGGCGGTACCAGGTCAAGATTCGTTCGTTAGTCGAACGGCTCGCACCAGACGATGCAAAAACGCTGTAAGAGCGTGGCGACTCTTGGGACTCTCGGTTCCCGGAAACGTTGAAAGGGAAACTCCCGCGAACGCAATCGCATTGTTCGGACTAAATTCGCGCTGTTCGAACAACAGCCAAAGGGTTCGTTCTGGTTGCACGCACCACCGATTCCTCGCGAATCGATTTCGACGCGTCGGTGTCGGCGTCGCGCGACATCGTCGAATTGGTGGCGGTTCGACGAGCTCCGCTGTCAGATCGACGCCGAAAAAAGAATATAACGCGCGAATGAAAATTCACCGTGACGGAGGGACGCAGAAAAACGGCCAAAAAGATCCAGCGGGAAGTCCCGTGCACGCTTTCGAGCGATGCGGAACGCTGCACCTGGAGATTATGGTGCATTTGGATCGAGCTGCTAAATCCTTCACATAAAATTCATTTGCAAACGCCAGACATTACTTTACATTGTTCAACATTGATTTTGTCTTTCGATGTCTTATCTTGATCTTTTTCTTCTTTGGAGAAGAAGAGAGCAGACTATAACAATTTTTTCTGCTTCAACTACAATAGTTGTACGAGCGACACTAGCATGGAACAATTCTGCAGACTCTATGAAAATTTCTATTTATTTCCTGTTGCTCAGGAATGGTGCAGAAAATTTTTCTGGAGAACCAAATGTTACAGTTCATTCGCCATTATCATCAATCTCATTATGGACCCGTAACTCATTAACGACGGATATAGACAAATTAATAGGCGAATAAAACCGTTCTTTTTATTACTGCTCACGCCAAAGAAAGATGTTCCTGAGCACCTTTTATGGTCGCTCTTATTACTTTTATCGTTCGACCATAAACGTTACAGTCAAAATCCTGTCTTAGACATCGTCAAGTAAAGCCCGTGAACTTTTAGGGAGCTATGAAACGGACGAGGTACACAGATCTGCGTCATCAACAGTTGATGGAGAGAATGCGTTCTGCCTGTTGCACGAATTTTCGATATCCGGGACGCGCATATTTTTAAGATGTCGAATTAATATTAACAAACATCTCAAATGTCTTAATAACGAATTAAGATTAACAAACATTAAGACATCTTCACGTATATTGATTGTGCACAGATAAATCTCGTTTTGGGACCACAGTACGACTACGAAAGTTTTCCCGGAGGAAATCGAGTCACGGGGACAGCGAGATTTACCGTTGGGGATTTAAGTAACCGGTGTAAAAGAGGATTCATGGCGTGAAACAATCGGACCAAGTACTCGTCCGTTTCCTCGACCCGATTCGATCTCAGTCGAATCGAATCCGTGCTCCGCGATTTTTTGGTTTCTCGCATTTCTGTTCACCGTGTACCCTCTCTAACGTCTCGGAATCACAGCGTGCACGTAAACGCCGAGAAAATTATTACGATCGACTTTCCTCCATTTCTCCTCTCTCTCGTCTCCCGTTTTTCCGCTGGAAAATGTTTTGCCGTCGAATGAAAATCGATCGGTCCATTCCGAGCTGTAGTTTCGGTCGTAGCGGAAGCGAACTTCCGGAACTCGATTTACCAGTCTCGTCCCCGGTTTTTCTTTCCGCAGTCTCGCCTCCAGCGATCTCCCTCGATCTCTCGAAAAATCGCTTTTCTGGGATCGATGAGAATTTTTTGAACAACTTCCCAAAAATGATTTTCTTCGGGGAAACACGACGCCATCGAATCATAGCGAATCCCTTTCGAATCCCTTTCGAGCAAAATTTCGTAGATATAATACAAAGTCCGGGAGGAAAATCAGTTAATAAACTTTCTTCCTTTCTTCCACGAACTTTGTCATCGAGGACGAAGAAACGCGAAGCCGCGGTCGGTTTTTCGTAGCAGTTCGACTCGACTCGATGGATCACCTTAATGAATAAAAATACGTTGCCACAATGAATTTCCAAAAGTGATTTTCTTCGGGGAAACAGGACGCCATTGAATTCCAGCGAATCCCTTTCGAACGAAATGTTGTATATATAGGTACGAAGTCCGATAGAAGCAAATAAACTGATTTCCACGAACGTTTTCCTCGAGGCCGAAGAAACGCGAAGCCACGATCGGTTTTTCGTAGCAGTTCGACTCGACGCGATGGGGAATTTGTAACCGTTTCTCGACCCTTTCTCCCTTATTTGCATGGAAATTGCTGCACCCTCGGATTGCGCGAAAAAAAGAATGCAGAACCGTTGCCTCGACGACGATGCTGGTCGTATCGCCTCCGTGTCGCGACCACAGTGTTTAATAAATCAACTGACGTCGGTGTCGTGGCCTGCGATTGCGTCGAGTGTCCATAAACACGATGTGAACGTAGGGAGAATGATCTCGGAGTGCGAATCGAACGAGATTGGGAACGAGATCGACGATCCGAGAACCTCCCGCGGAGGATCGACCTCGTCGTGGAAAACGACCGTGTGCAAAGTACCTATGAAATCAACCGCGAACCGATTTTCTATCAATTTTCTGCGTTCCCAGCGAATCTATCGGTTTTCCCAGGACATTTTCACCGGTCGATGTAATACGAATGTGTACACGTTTTTACGTCGTCGTTAGATCGACGATTTCATGCACTTGTGCCATCAGTGTCTGGAAAATAAAACTTCAGAAGAATTTCAAACTGGTAATACCTGTAAAATTTGATTGGAACTTCGTGTACGGTCGTTCACCGATTGATTTCGCTATGGTGTAGCATTCGATCGCGATTCAAAGTGCGTGGTTTGTCGATCGCCGTTCTGTTTCCGGATGCGTTTTGCGCAACGGAAATCGTCTCTAAAAGCGAATCGATCGAGAATCAATGCGGAGGATCGGTGTTAGGCTGGTTCCGCATAATTGCGGGAACTATCGACGCACAATTGTTAATGATATCCGTGGAAACGGGACGCTGTACGATGACCTGAAACTGGAACTTCGGAATAATCAGAAATGTAACTCTCGAACTAATCAATTTTATTGTTACGGTTGATAAATATACATATATTAATTTAAAATCGAGTGCCATGTTTTAGTAAAAATGGTTTAGTACCATTTTTCAATGAATTCTTCAACGTAGAAGAATAGTCTTCATTCAAGAAAACAGAATTGACATTTATGAGGCAGTATAAATTCAATAATTGTTGCAATGGGAAAGTTGACTTTTCCAGCGAACGGACAGCTAAATTACAGTTCCAGATCATCAAAGTATTGCCGTGTTTCTCTAGGCAAACGAACCCCGTCGAAAGCGACGCGACTGTCGCGAGCGCCGACAACAAAAGTTGTCCGCGCTCTTCCGTGTCCTTTCACTTCGGTAAATCTTCAACGACTGTACATACTGCGTATACATATAGTACGTAAATATTCGACGTGGCATAAATGTTATCTATCATTACTATATATTTTATAATAAAACCTGGATTAAACGAACAAAAGCGCAGACTTATTTCGCCCTTCTCGCCGTTTCACAGTGCAACGAAAGTGCTGATCGATGGACTGCGGATTTGATGTATTTATGACAAAAATTAGATGAAATATAACACTTAAAAATTTTATATGACTCCAAGATATATACATTTTATTCAATAAAATAACTACTTCAATGCAAAATAAATATTTGCTAGTGTAGACGGCAGCTTTTTTGCGCTTGAAACACTAAATTTAATGTTTTGAGATTGTAAGTAAAGATTAGAAAAAGAAGTTCGTCTTGCGATTGATGCAGGCAATTTTTATTCTGCATAAAAATCCGCAGTTTAGCGATCAAGGACGATATATCACAACGAGGATTAAGGGTGCATTCGCAATAATGGAAAGTTGCATCGGAATATTATTTCTCGCTAAGCTTCGAACGAAATACCTTTGTCCTGGAAAATAGTTTCACAACAGTATGCGGCATTCCCGTCAAGGATCGAGGACTTCGACCATGGAGAATCGAGTCAGCCATGGATCGACTCGTTCCCCATAGAAAACAAAAGGGGTATTCGTCGAATTCGAGCCGAAATGAATTCGAGCTCGGCGAACCACCCTATTTCCGTGGAAACCGGTACTGTTCCGCTTATCCATTGTCATCGGAATTCAGCGAAAGGGGTCCGTGTGCACTCGATGGTTCCGATCCGAGGCTTTATTTCCGTCTCGCGGTCTACGGAGCCTGTGTTTAGTAGTAATTCTTTCCTGGTGAACCGCGGAACCATTGGAACCAGCAGCGCAACGGCATCGGAACACGTTCACCAAGCTATTTCTTCGTTCGTTTCAAACTGCGAACTTTGGAACGATGCTGAAAACCACCTGAGGTAAGTGCACTGTCAGTTATCCCTATAGAAATCCCGGACGAATCCGTCTTTCAACTTCCAACCCAATTGCTAATTGAAACGTGTGGAGGATACGGGTTCGACGTTTCGTTTCTGTTTGCTATCGATTTTCTGAAATTTCTTATAAAATTGTCTGCATTGATTGCCAGATGTAGCGATTAAATAGAGATTTATTTCAGTTTTCGGAACGATCCAGAAACATCTTTGAAAATGTCGTATGTGCCCATAATGATGAAAGTGGTCTACATCAAAATTAAAAAAAAATGAGTTTATCAGTTATTTCACGTCACATTATTTTAAACGAAATTAATTCAATGTAATTTTTACGATATTGTCAAAACTGAACTGTTAGATAGTGCTTGCTATTTCAACATTATATAACAATTTATTTAGTGTTAATATCCTTATCCTTTAAATATCTCGAAACAAGAATTATTATATTCGAATTAAATGAACATTTATTTGAAACTCTAATGATTCTAATATTCCTACATTCGCGAAAATTTGATTGCTGTTTCACTCATAAATACGTAAATCCACGAGTTACTTATCCAGAACCTGTACGGAAATCTGTACAAATATCCGTTGTTAAACATAACTGCAAATTACATTTGTAATTACTCTGTCGGCTAGTTTGCAGAAAGCAAAATTGAATAGGAATCCGCTCTGTTGAAGGCTCCATCGAATTACGAATAGAAGCAGCGTCGTGTATAATTTAAAGAGAATGGCTTCGAGGAGAATTTTCTGGTGAATGTAAGTTACACACCATTGTACAAAATCATTATCTTCGAGTATTGTCTCTGTTACACATTGAATGCAACATCGTGTTTAATTAAAAAAAAGAGAAACACTGTTTAACACATTGGAATCGTGCACATGGATTGCACTAAGTGGCAAAAAAGAGCTGAATACAGTGCAAGGATATTTATCAATTGATCATAAGAATAATTAATTTTTCAAATTTAATTCAACTTTGGCATAAATCATCTGAATCGATTCAATCTAGTGGGCAGACCAAGAGAAGCTGTTATCGCAACAGGAAAAGTACTGCAGAGCCAAAGAGAAGCAACCCAGCGTCCGCGTTCGATTATCGAGATCGTGGAGCTCGATCGAATGAAGAATGTGAAAGGTGATCGCTTGAACGGAATAAGACGGTCTCCTCTGACCCGGACATGCCTTCATCGATCGGTCTGAAGGAGAACGAGAGAGAAAAAGTCGGAGAGAACAGAGAAAGAGAGAGAGAGTCAGGGAGTTTAGCTCCCTGTGGAAATGAAATTTAAAGTCACAGGAAATCCACGTGAAACGTATGCAAGCTAGAGCGGTCTGTTAACTGAGCATGGACTTGTTTGAGTCGGTTGTTGATTCTCTGATTGCTTGGCAATTTCGCAAACCTGGAATTCTGCACTTTCCCGTCAACCACTAGCCACTCGACATTATACCATGTAACAGAGATTTGAGCAGACCAGCAGTGGCTAGAAACATTGGGTAGAAATACTTGACATAGTTAGGCCAACAGTGTAGCTAATCTCCTCGAAATCGACTGAAAGAAAAAGAACAAGAAGATGTAGATAATATAGCAAGAAGATGTATCGCGTGCTACGACGTTCAAATGATAATTTAGTTGAAAATTCGGAGCGTGAATTACAGAGTTGTCGCACTTTCCACGTGACGAAACTGTCACCGTACCACCTAAGGGTAAATGAAGTCAGTTTTGAAGTTCAGTCACTTCACCGAGTGTCTCGTTTCTCTGTCAGGATTTTCATTCGTGCACGATATTCGCAAGAGTGTTTCGCGAGCGTACCTAAGCGCTCGCAGGTGCATAGGCACCGATAAGTGCCGAGCCCTTGGACGAGGAATCGGGTCGCTGTTCCTCTTTGATCCTCTTTCCCAGATGGTCCCCTCTTAAACATTTCCCTCGACGTATCTCCCGTTTATTTACGATTCTCTCTGCCTATAAAATTGAGCAGCGAGCGAAGCACGCCGCCTGGGAAAATAGAAAAGCGGGGGTGTCGCTCGGCGCGGCGCAAGAAAATGGGCTGGCCGAGTTTCTCCTGCTCGATGGAGACGTTTCTTCGCTTCCCTTATGGTTGCTTCCCGGGCTCTGTTCTATTACGCCTCGAAGAACAGCAACGTTCAACAATGGCTGCATGCATGATGATGTTTGGGTTTGAAAAGCTTCGTTCAAACAGTCTCTTTAAAAACAACGCAATAAACACAGATTTTAACATATCAAAACAATGTTGTCCGAGGTAAAAATCTAGTAACCATTGAGTTGAATCGTTTTCTAGTTAGGGTAAGATTAACCTAGCCAGACGTTTCTCTTCAAGCATCGCAAGCAGAAGAATATTCATATCGATTAAATTCAATTTAGAGTCTCCGCCACCTGTCTGACCTCGATATTATAAGCCAGGAATTTAAGGATACCCTCCTATTGAATCACACGGAAAGTAGGTCAGTCTTAAGCATCTTTTTCATTGTTGAATTTTAAGCATCCTGAAGGAGCAGCACTTTCTACAGCTTCCAGAGCTTCCTTTACAGCCGGACGAGCAACGTCGTGTATCCAAATTTTACCTACGAACTGAATTATACTGAATTGTACACATTGCAAAAAGTTTCCTAACTCTGTCTCGTCTGGCCTTTCCGTAATGAATTTTCAAAGTTACCTCTATGTTTGTTTGAATTGGCGAAAGTGTGCATCCGCGATATTATCGCACGAGAGCACATATTTACTTATAATATTGAATTATGCACGAACGCATTACAAAAAGTTTTCCAGCTCTGTCTCGTCTGGCTTTCCAGTAATGAATTTTTGAAGTTACCTCTGTTTGTTTGAACATCGCAGTATCGCACGAGTTCAAAGATCTCCGGCTAATTGGTCCCCGGCCCACACTGAAATGAATTTATTTACAACATTGAATCATGCACGAACGCATTGCTAAAAGATTCGCAGCTCTGCCTCGTCTACTTCTCGTGTAGTAGATGTTGGAAGTCCCCTGTATTTTTGTTTGACTCGTTGGGGAGTTCGTTCGCGATACGCTCGCAGAATTCGAAGTTACTCGTGCCGGACTTCGAGAGAACCGTCCGAAGATCTCCGGCTAATTAGTCCGGAGCAGAGCAAAGGTTTTCCTTGATTAAGGGGACGGGTCGCGTGATCCTGTTCCTGGTTGTCGGACGAATTGCGATCGACGAGTGGGTAGCCAGGTTCGGGAATTAGTTTGCTGGTTTCGGTGACACGCACGCGACGAGAGGAGAGTACGATCTATTCGTCGGAGCGTATCTGCAACATGCAGTTTCCATCTTCGGAGAGCAGAGATTCCATTGGTAAATTGTTCGAGAAGTATAGAACCCGATGGTATCTGGAATTTACGCGCGTTTCCGTTCTCTTCCGTCCACCCGAGCTTTCGACTCTGTCCTTCTTGGTCGAAAAATCGGTAAACTCCACGGCAGCGGAACAGGCAGCGTAGGAAACGACCACGGTGAAATAAAATACCGGCGTAACGGTTTTACGGTTTAAAATTTAAATTACGCGGATTTACGTCGGCCGCCGGCGAATTACGATGACCAGGTTGCCGGCGGAGGAGAAAGTCGTTTTAACCATATTTTTTCTCTTTCCCGTCTCCCGTGCCTGCCCGGTCTTACGCTTCTTGTTTGCCGCTTCTATTATCCGCCGCGCGGCTATACTCTCGCGCCTCGCGGAGCTTCCGAAGCTCCGAGGCCTGCGTTTACATCTGAAAAATGATTCGCCGAGGGAACCGGATGCTCGGACGCGAATTAACTTCGAACGGCTGGGATCTACAGTTTCATTTGTATATGGCTGCAGTTGATCCTTCTCTCTCTCTCTCGTCGATTACAAAATCCTCATCACTTTACGTCGCATGCAATTTGTATAGTGCTTCGAAGCGAATAGATGTTGGTATTTCAAAAAGCTTGGTCGTTCCATTTCAAAAAATTTGAGTTTACGCATTAGACACACCCATAGCGAAACTAAATGTTGAAGCTTGTCTTTCTATTAATTCTTTTTTCAAAGATTGTGATCTACATATTTAGTATTAACAGACATTGTTACTGTATTATATATATACTTATATATATATTATATATATATATACTTGTAGTTATTCTTGTGCAGCGAAATAAACCTAGAAGGGTCTAAAGTGCTTAAATAAAAATAAAAAAATATTGAGTTTTAGAGTATACGATTGACGTATTTACCGGAGAAGAAATCATGAAAACAAATTCGAGAGAACCGAAAGTGTGAAGAATTAGCGATGAAAATTTTAAACGGCAATATCTCGATAGTGAAAGTACGTGACATGCGGCGTTCTTCCCTGCAACCATAGATTTTACGTTGAAGAGTGCGTCTGAACCAGTAGACGTTGGTACTTCTATCTTGATCTGTACGAAGCTTTAGAATTGATTGTGTAGGCCGTTTTGCGCCAGGGATCGTAGTCTCTACATATCCGCTTCGCGAGCTCGTCGGTGGTTATCGCGGAACGAAAGCGCCTCGAAACGCAACGGCCGTCTCCGGCTAACGTTCTTTCACAGATCTCTCCGCGTACGGAGTCGTTTGCGAGCGCGACTATGGCCGATAGTTCCGGTACGTTGCACGGTAACGGAACCAATTCGCTGAGACTACTCAATTCCGAGCTGTGCAATGAGTACAACTCTATTTACGGCCGTCTATGTTCGGCGTTTGCGAGCGTACCGGGTTGCCGAGCAAGGATTGCCCTCTGGGGCAGTTGCCTGATACGGTGAAAACAAAGAAACCACCTATTCAAGGAGCTGTATAAGGAGGCAGTGAATTGCAGAATATTCAGGCAATTCAGAATTCAGACACTTTCAGGGTATTCAGAATTCAGACACTTTCAGGACATTCTGTGAGCAAGAGGCAACGGAACCACGCCCATAGAAGATTCTACCGAGTGGGGAGAAGGAAGCCACGCCTACTCGTAGCAGCCTACATAGTGGACAAAAGGTATTGTAGAATATTCAGGCAGTTGAGACACTTTCAGGGTATTCTGTGAGCAAGGAGCATCGAAACCACGCCCACAGGAGATTCTACCGAGTAGGGAGAAGGAAGCCACGCCTATTCACGGCAGTTTACATAATGGACACAAGGGAACCACACCTATACTGTACACTCTACATAGTAGAAACAACAAATTCGGAATTATGCCTACTTCAGAACACACTGTAAAGTCGATGCAAGGAAGCCACGCCTTCCCAGAGCACTCTACACGGAACTAACACTGAAACCTCGCTGTCTGAAGACACACTGCCGATCGAGGATAGCCAAGAGACTATCCCATCAGAAAGTAGCGAGTCTCCTGATGACAAACTCGACGCAAAAGCGACGCGGAGCGAAGACGCGTCGCCGCGAGGTCGACGAAAGCCGGCGAGCAGGGAGCGATCGTGTGTCGACTCCACAGGGGATGAATATTTGTTCGGCTCGGCCCTCCGGCTCGCGCGCTGCTATGTCGGCTATAAATACTGCTTTGTATGCATGCTGGGTGAGCGGACCGCCAAGCACAGATAATAGGAAGGAAGCCCCCGAGAAGCTACTTTGTCTAGCTCCTTCTCCTCTCTCCTCTCCTCTCCGCACCATCCCTTTCGTACCGGTGGTGTTTCGTCCTTATCCTGGCCGTCGGCGCAACCTAATAACGCCGGACCGTTCTCGACTGGCGGCAGCTATGGGAATAATTATCAACGCAGCTACGACGAATTCGAATAACATCGTGCCGACCAGAAATTGTTTCGACGCTTCCGGATCCCCGCGTGAACAGACCCAGTCCGGACGAGCTGGCTCTTTCAAACGAAATTGCGGCTCTGCGGTGACTCTGATTCGCATATTCGAGTCTTCCATCTTCTCTAATGAAAATTGTGTTGCCGGGTACGAGCTGTCGAATGGTGCGAGATGCTGCTGAAGGAGAACGTTGGTGAATAACCAAAAACGACGAAATTGTGAATGCAAGGTGATCCTGGGAACTGGGACAAGTTGCTGCTCTTTTTTAAGTAAAAATAGAAAAAGATCATAGAGGAACATTCCTATGACCTTATTTTTTATGTCGATGCACCGATGCACCCGCTAGATGCAATTGCGCTTTATTCTATGATGCAACCCAATTGTTTTATTAAAGCAATCGATCCCTTTTATTATCTTACGTATAAAAGTACTAACCCAAGGTCATCGAAATGTCGATATGATTTCTTTTTTAAAGTTAATTTAAAAAAGGACACTAACTTGTCCCAGAATCATTTAGTGAACGAATTTAGAAGCACTTTTGCGCCACTTCTTCAAAGTATTAAAAGAAAAAGCAGGCAATTATTATTTCCTCCTAAGACTCTCCTTATCAATATCCTTGTCAATATTATGTTCGATTTCCGGAACAGTGCGCAGGATTTAGCAAATGTTCGAACGATCTAATTTTCCGAACGCGTTCTTCCAGCACCACTAGAACCAATCTAACATCTCTTCAGCTCTTTTCAGCCTCCCCGCTGTAAAACTATACTTTAGGCGGACAATGCAACTCGCCCACTAGATCATCGACACGTGTGTCGTCCCGCGAGATTCGATTTACCGGCGAAGGGAGAGCGAAAATCGCGATCCGATCCGATCGGAGGGTGACTCGCTCCAGAGAAAAATGTCGTCGCCAGACGTTGCGACGGGTAAAGAGTATGATTAATGGGAGTTTGATGCGATCACGGGGAACGTTTAGCGTCACCGACGATGAGGTACGATCTGCGGGGTTTCCGAGCATCGCCGATCTTCTTCCAGCACTTCGAGAGTTCGCGAAAGTACGAGCGAGAGGAAGAGCGTTTCTGTTCCACGATATTCCGCTGTGATAAAAATTCGACTATCACAGACGACGAGGAGAACGAAAATGTTTTTCGCTGGCCGAGAATTATGAGCCGTCTGTGTCCGTCAAAGCTGGGGACAACAGCTCGCGTGACGCTCAGCTACAAAGGGCGCAGCGATCGACAATGCTCTCGCTTCGCCCGACGAATTCCATCCGAGGAATCTGAATTTCATACTGGCAAACGTCGAATAGTACGGCAGACATTCTTCTCTCGGTTATGGTCCTTTTCATGCGTGTTCGAAGATACACCTTTGAAAAATCACAGCGCGTTCTTCCTCTTTTGTTTGTCGTTGCTTTTAGACTGAGTCTCACCATTGCGTGAAAGAATACTTAGAAAAAAATTCAAAAGAAATACTTAGTGCGCACAATTTTTGTTGTTATATGATTCTCGATCAAGAGATTCTAATTTCAATACTTGGGAGATAAATATCTGATGATTAAAAAGAGTATGAAGACTTGTAACAACCAAGAAAAGCTCGCGAAAGACAGGGTCCTGGTTCGATGATCAAAATCATACCGTTTCCAAGCAGATTTGACTTAGCATTGGGCGCGAGATTCGGTGGCGAGCCAATCAACGTGCAAATACGGCTAAACCGTCACTGTTTACGTTTTTCCGGGGCTCGGCCCTCTCTCCGGAGTATTTCCCGATGCAAATTCGTCTCCGTTCCTGCACGTTATACGATTTCGTCTGTTTTTATCCTGGCCGTGAAGCGCGAATATCGTTTTGAAGCGCGAAAACGCTTCGGATAGCAGCAGCGCTGGGAACGTTCACTGCCGGTTGTGAAATGAACGCTCGCAATTTGCTGGGTCTCTCCCGTGCGGAGATTATTCCGCAGCCGCCACCGATGTACGCCGCCCCCATGGTTTCTCGAAGAAAGTTGACGGTAAAGGCGGCGCTTTCCGCTCGCAATTTCGATGAGAGGACCGTTACGGCCCTCTAAACGCGCGTAACGGTTCTAATCCTCGTGAACGGTCTCTTCTCTCCTCTCCGCGGAATTTTCGTTCGGTAGACCAATTAGGCGACGAGGTGGAATCGCCTCGGAAGACTATGAAGTCCTGGAAGAACGTTCCCGAGCCCCTCGGAACATCATCGCCGCGGCGAAAATGCCGCGAGACACACGCTCGAATTATGCCTCGCTCGAATTCTGTGCTCAAATTTTGCTTCGCTAAAATTTTGCTTCGTTTCGATGATTGCTTCGTTAAAATTTTGCTTCTCCCGAATGCTGCTTTGCTCAAATTTTGCATCCCCAAAACTTTGCTTCGCTCAAATTTTTCTTCCCCCGAAATCTGCATCCCCCAAAATTTTGCTTCTCTCAAATTTTTTTTCTTCCGAATTCTGCTTCCCCTGAAATTTTGTTTCTCTCAAATTTTTCTTCCCACGAATCCTGCTTCGCTAAAATTTTGCTTCCCCAGAGTTCTGCCTCGCGCAATTCCTGTTCCGCTGAAATTTTGCTCCGCGCAAATCCTGCTTCGCGCAAATTCTGCTTCGCGCAAATTCTGCTTCGCTAAAATTTTGCTTTCCCTAATCCTGCCTCACTCAATTCCTGCCTCAAATCCTGCGTTTCCTCGTTTGTTTCTGCGCCGTCTCTTTCCCCATCGATATTCGCGGGTTTATTCGGGAGACAAGCCCTCTTTCTCTACCACTGTTCGCTTTTCCTGCGATCGGATTTATTTGAAATTAAAATCAATATCCAGCCCAGCCACCTTCAACCACGTTTATTGAAACCGCGGCCACGCTCTCCTGCAATTTCGCAGAGCTTTGCTTTAATCCCGCAGGACATGTCTTTACTTGTTCGTGATACTCTGTCCTCTACTCTCTGTCCCTTCTAGTGTGATTCGTTGGCTCGCATTCGCTTCAGCCTTCGCCCCTAGATTCTGATCGCGATGGACAACGAGATGCGTGCGTTTGTGTGTTGGTTTTAACCCCCAGGCCACCCTATCTCGTTACCCTACAGTTTCACAAGCTTTTTGAATTGATGCGCACCCTTTACGGTTCTTTTTATACAAAGGACCCTAAGAGCTAATTGTTTGTGGCGGAATTTGTGAGTATGCCTGGTGCATTTTCAAATGTTGACCCTTATATGTTCATCAAAAATGATTGAGTGATTCTACTGTAATTTTCGATGATTCTAAGTTGACCAATTGTGTTTTATTCGTAATTTTTTTATATTAATCCTCACTCGTTCATCGAAATTTAACCATTACTTGTTTCTTTGATGTTAATGTTTGTTAAAATAATATATAAAGGGATGAACAACCTCAATGGAATTTTCCTTAGCACAATAACAATGCGTTGCCCAAATACGCTCCCACCAGGTTCAGAATCGATGCTGGTCAACTTAGCGTCTTTGCAGCTCGACATTTTCTACAAGAACCATAGTAAAATGCAACACAAGAAACGTGACTTCGATACACAAAGGAAGTAATTAACGGGGAAAAGGCGGAGTACACAGTTGCTTACAATGGAAGTGAAAATAAAAGATACGAAAGTGTAAGAATAACATCGAAAGAGAAGAAGAAAAGAGAAAACATGTTCAAAGATGTTTCCGCGAGACTGCAGCCGCGCGAATCAGTAAATATGCGCAACTCCGGATCGCGTAATTGCATTAAGCGAGTGGAAGCGTGTGGATGGATTCATAATACGCGATGTTAAACAGAAATAATTTGCATTCTGTGAAGACTCGGAAAGAGACCGTACACACTTTCCTTCTTTTTGAATGAAAATCAGATATTCTGGAATTATTCGTACACAATGGCGATTGTAATGTTTTAAATAATGCAATTGTTTTATGAAAAGCACTGTTCAAGCTTACCTTGTTATCCTAAGTTTGCAACTGCACGGACAATTATCATCGAAGAGTGTTTACAGTGAATATTTATCATTAACCCTAACCGTATCACGACCGGTGTCACATTTTTTACTTTATAATCATTGAAGTTGCAAGGATAATTCTATTAGAAATTATTAAATGTATTTCTTCATTCAAGTACGTCCAAGAAACTTAAATAAATTCAGCGTTCTCATTTTTATAAGTTAGCGTTAATCATTTTAAAAAGAGGCGTTTACGACAATGATACAATTTCAGAACTGTTCGGTCGTTCAGTGAGCATCGACTACGTCATTCTACAGATCCTCGAATCACAACTGTTATCTATTGTTATCTGTTGTTATCTATTGTATTTCAGTAAAAATGGCGAAACATGGAATTAGATGTTATCTCTCCTCTTTTCCGTCGAAATACGGAACGAAGTCCGAGCAGTTGAGCAGCGTTTTCGGAAATCTTTGCGAGGCCATGCTCTTCAGCTGAGCAAACGATTCTGGTTGCTCGTTCCCGAATCGCTATTGGGTGAGGAATTTCTCTCTGTCTCTCTTACGTGCCCCTCCAAGCACGGTTTTATTATTTTATTATCGGCCTCGGGTGCGAGCTGAACCGAATGGAAGCGAGGTCGTGGGCGCTCGAACAGGGAAAGGAGGAAGAAGGCCGAGAGAGCTAAGTGGGTTATAGGGGTGCGCGGCTGAATAATTCTGCTTTACGATCGAGAGAAAAGATTGGCCCTGATCGTTCGCGTCCTTTGCCGCGTGTAAACGGGACCATGAATCCGGCGAAACGTTCGTCCAGACCGCCGCACATGAAAAATAAACGGCCGCGTCTTCTCCTGACGATCTTCATTCATTTTTACCGATTTCTCTATCTTTTTAATCAAAACCGACTAGTATCTCCGTAACTGTCTATAACAGAGTTATAGAAGTGATATTACACTCTTCGTAGTGCGCCAAACGAAGAACGATGGTTCGACACTTCGACTTCTTTTCACCGTCCTCTTTCACACCTGAAACTATAAATTATATCGCGTTGGATATTAATCAGAAAAAGGAGACGAATGCGATGGTAAAAGTTTGTTAAAAAAGGAAATAAATGATCAGAAATGATACAATCTTTTGCTACAAAAAAGAAAACTATAATTTCAATAAAGTAACGTAGAACACTCACTTCTAAGGAAGTAAATTTCTACTTCACTCCCTTTTGTTGAACATTTTTCTTCCCATCTGAAAATGGGTCAGTCCAGACCCAGCGTTCGCACGGGAAAGACAAAGGTACATGAAAATGTGTCGCGTCCTGGAGGCAGTTCCAGTTTCCAGCGTTCGGATTCGCGATTCTCACGATCGCCGGGGGATAAAAGTGGCTCGGAAAGTTCTCGGGAATAAGAGACAGCGTGGCGCGATAGGAAAGTTGGACGGCCGGTAAACGAGCATACGATTCCGAGACAATCTTCGCGAGGTCCGGGGACACGAAGAACCGCGAAACTCGATCGGAAGACACACGGGTGCATCGTCGGGACCCGAATCTCGAAACTCGCGGGCATGCGGGGTACGTAAAACACGAGTATGCGAGGTTTCCGGTCGCTGGAAAATGCTGTGGCTCAGCTTCTCCGAGAAGTTTCTGCTTCTTTCTCGAAACTCGCGCAAACTCGTTACGATTTCCTTTCTTCGCGCGTGCGACGATCCCTTCTCTCTTCGCTTTGCATTTCTTCCGTGTTTTTTCCTGAGATTTCTGGGACAGCTGAGTTCGCGAGACACACGCCCGAACGACTATCGTAATTTTCTCCGTATACATACATTCGCGGCGAGCCACGGTCCACGAGCTCGACGAGTCGCTCGTTTCTACGCTCGTTTTTCCTCGGCCCGATGCGTCCAGGAAACTGCGAACGCCACGGCATTCCGCGGGCCGAAGAAACGGAGAAGACGAGGAAACGTCGTAAAAGAGACTGTGGTATACTTTGCCGAGAAGTTTGCTTCGACGGATAAACTTTTCTCTCGCGAAACAAAAGGTGTATGCACCCACTCCCGTCGAATCTATCAACTAAAAACTAAACTGTTGAAGGATACGATTGGAGCGGAGTTCTTTTCTAATTAACACTAACCGTATCGGATATTAAATGTGTCGGATATATATTGTTTTATAAAAATTACAAGACTGAATTTATTTAGATTTTTCACGATATTTATAATAATACGTGCTCGAATAAAGAGATTGAATAATTTCTAATGGAAGCACACAGATCTTTATAATCTCAATAATTAAAAAATAAACAATGTGAGAGCGGTCATTTGATCGGTCGTGGTACGGTTGGTGTTAAAAGACAGCCTAGTAAAATAGGTAACCTTAAAGTAAACTTGATTGTCAACGAAAACGACGTGCAACTCACGTCGACACCGCAACAATTCTTCGATTTTCAGCTTTCCCCAGACCTGTTTTATTTCAACATAAACGAATATTCATTTGCATCCCCGGAAACGCGCGCACACGAGTGTTAAAATTCATAGAGGAATTTTCGAATAAAAATGCAGCGAGCAGCTGCATTCACTGCAGTTCACTTGGAAAAGCTAACAGGTTCTACGCTCGATTAGCGAGAGTGGAAAGATCGCGTAGAATGGTCTGGCTGGAAAAAAATGATTAAAAGCGAAACCGGGTCTCCCGCAGGATGGTGGGGCGGAGCGATTAAGGTGGTCCGTTATCTCGGAGCGGTATCGCTTGTTCGTTCGCTTCCGGACACCGTAAATATTCGCCGTTCGAAGCGTTTAAAAATCACCGCGGAAATTTATTCGGTTCACGTTCGCCGATTTTTCCTCGAGAAAATGCACGCTCGGTGTACATATATTCCCTTGGCGAAACCGACCGGACGACCGAGCGAAAACCTGGAATTCGGCGAACGGGTGGGGTCTCGCAATTATTCTCTCGCGAGCCGATATTCCCGAAGCGTACGCGTTTTCGCCAGCCGGAACAGTGTGTTTACGAGTAGTCGAGGCGGACGCATCAATTTCCATTATTTATCGTGTTCCTGCGGAACAGCACGGCCGTTCCTTTCTCTCTTCCTTTCAGGTTCGACGTCCCACGTCTCGGAACGAGCCCGTTTTTTTTGCCGTTTCCGTCCCTGTATCGTGTCTTGGCCAGCAGAATCCACCAACTATTTGCAATTTTCCGCTCGGCGCGGCGTGCCCCCATCCCCCTCTTCTACTTCTACCCTCACTCTCCCAGGCAACTCCGACATTTTCCACCACTCACATTCCTCGCAGTCGTCGACGCGTGCAAGATAAATCGAGGATTGCGAACGTTCTGCCATTGCGCGATCGTCCACTTCCTTCGAGGAGGTCCGAGTCCTGCACGCTCGCCTCCGTAATTAATATTTGCGGAGACCCACTCGCCACCGACTTCGACAATCTTGATATACGATGTCTAAACTGTGCTATTCTCGACTATTTCTCTGCCTATTCGTGAGTCTTGTTTCGATATTTTTCTAAAGAAATCGGATCGACTGCTCGGTATTGACGTTTTGCATGCATATTTTCTATTATTTTGACTGTATGATGGAATTTTTTCAAGTCGAAATACTCGAAATTGTAGGAATTATTGTTCCTTAACGAGGTGCTGTATTGGCTAACAGGATTGAAGTTGAGGCATGAGCCGAAAGAAATAAAATATCTCATTATTTAATAAAATGGTTAATAATACACTGTGCTATTTGATACCTTAAAATCGCAAGTTGAGGTTTGAGTAGATCTACGTTGACTAAATATTTCTTCTGATTCCACTAGTAAACAGTTTCCAAATTTTTTTCCATACAATTCATCTTGTTCAAACGATTCTGGAGACACTGACAAATTTTTCTGAACAGAAAAATTGACATGGATTTAAAGAGTGGAGTCTCCCCTTTATAATAGCTTTTAAAAATTTCGTGTACGATTTTTTATCGCCGTGTTATTGAATTTGGAATGAGCCGTTCCACCATACCACATGTTGTAGAAATGTATTTGATGAAACCAACTAAGGATACCATTGTAAAACGAGCCTACAACGATCATTCTATGATTCCTTATCGCGAAGTTACAACATAATTTTGAAGTATCTACGAGATTAATGCAGAGGGACGGTCACACGCGTAAAGAAGAGTACGATCCCTCGACCAGGATCATGCCGATGAAATTTAACATACTTCTAGATCAACGACGTCCTTCTTCCAAAGTGGAAGCTTGTGGAGGAAATTTCGAGGGTCTCGTTATCTTGAGTTTCCGCTTCAGTCGTGGTCGATGACGCTCCAATCCCATCTCCGGAAGAGGAACTTCCGGAATGCGCGAGGGATGGAAAGTTCGAGGCGGAAGGGATTAATTCGAGGTAGGTTCGAGCGGGTCCGATACAGCCTCCTCGTCATTTCCGGCTTTTTTTTTCGAACGACCGGCCGGAAATTAAAGTTTCGCTGGGTCGAATCGGTGATCGACGCGGCCGCGCGCTCACTTGCGCCAGATAGGAGTCGAAGAGAGATTCGAGAGAGTTGGTTTCGTCGTAGTCGAGTCGTTAAATGTGCCTATAATAATAAAAGTGGTCTGAGTAAAAATTTGAACTTTGAAAATTGACTTAAATGAATCAAACAAGAAATATATGACTTAGATCATATGTATGAGCACAATTATTCGAGCAATGAGCCTCGATTCTCGGATTCGCAGTCCCTCGAAGTTGAATCCTTCACATGTCTGTCTTGAAATGGCATCTATTATATAATCTTTAGTATTAAATGATAAATGTCTGATAAAACACTGACCGTTTCCTATGTTTTCTAACCCATTGTTCGTGTCGTCGCTGACTAGTGAATAACTCCGTTCTACATGGTCTCCGATCTTACTTTTTGACCCGGTCACCATATAACGCGAGGATCGATAGGACGCGTCGATATTATCGAAAACACAGCGCGGAGGTGTCGAGTTCACGCGGAAGATGAGTTTCCAGTCGGTAGTTCGCTCGTGTCAACGCCACATAATCGACGAACTGCCATCATTATGAATCGTGCCGGAGGCAGCCGATAACGCTGGAAGATTAATAGACCGTCGGATAGTTATAAAACTTCATCACCGCGTTGAATATTCATGTCGCATCTTTTTTTTTACCGCCCGAGTGGCCGCCCGTCCATCGTTTCATCCGCGCGACGCGACGGACCCGCGAAAAATTTACTTTTCCTACTGTGTTTCCTCCGTTTCGCGAATTCCCTCGCTTCCCTCGAATTACCTCGTAAAGGTATTACGAAGAAACATTTTCTAATATTTTTAGAACAAGATAGAGTATGACTCGTTGAAATCTAATACAAATCGATAACGATCGTAACTGGATACTAGAGAACTGATACTAGAGAACTGGTTTCATTCAGATTCTCGTGCATCAATTTATTCTTTTACATATTTTTTGATCTAGGCAAATTGTTTTAGTAATAAACTAGAAATCGATCGAAATAATCTTGAACCTAGAGTAGATGGGTAAGGATCCCGACTGGGGACTAGATTCATCGAAACTGTTGCTTTTAAGGTTCTCCTTTCCAGGATTGCAAGGATTCCAGATCAATCTAGACCGTAGTCGACCTCAAAAGTCCTATTTCTATGTTTACGGGCCATAATTTTTATTATTCGGCAGCATGTAGCAGTCGCAGCTTTATGAAAATAGCTACATGCACAGCTTTATGATAGTTACATGCTGTAAACGTGAAAATATATTGATCTTTTATCTAGCACTATAAACTACTGAAAAACTCCTTTGCATTGTCGATAAATGAGAAGGCGCATCCCGCACCCTTGCAATCCTGGAAACGAGACTACCGCCTCAAGTAAACGGCAAGGTGGCAGACTGTGAGCCAATAGATCTCGCTCCCACAGCTACTAGACACTCTCGATTGCGTCCCAGTGTAATCCAGGATCGTGAACACGGTTCTAGGTAGCGGTGCTCGGTAGAACAGGATACATTGGCGCCCGGAGGCTGCCGACCCCTCGACTTTGACTCGCGACGAGTTAGCAAGCCAAGGATATTCTCCGCGAGCCATTCGTCCGACTCACAGAGACAAATATCGCGAGTGAAAATGACAAACTGGCACATTAATTTCGAGAATTTCTTGCGCGAACGCGTCGTGACCTCTTGCTCCGGCGCGCTCGGCGCGGCCCCCAGCTGCGAAACCAACCAGAACCATTGCACCAGCACACCGGTGTGCATGGTTTCACCAACACAGTGCTCGTTGGTGACGTTGTTGAACGAAAACGAACAGGGACAGGTCCAGAACCGAAGTTCCTGGACGACGGAGTAGTTCTGGCCGGCCCGGCAACGGCAAACACAAAGTTTAAAGTTTTTCCGTGGTCAAGCTCGTTTCACAGGCATGTGAAATCCTGGCGAAACGCGACGGGTCCCGACGGGTACGGGTGAACGCGGTTCGGGGAAACCGTCGCGATAAACTAATTAACGAGGCGGCGAGACCTTTGGTCCTCGCGGAACCCCGGCTAAACGAGCCGACGGCAAATCGTAGGTCGGAAATCGGATTATGCCCGATGCCCATCGCCGACGATGACTGCACGCCGCGCCGGGTTTGCACGGTTTGCACGGTTTGCACGGTTTGCAAATCAGCTGCACACGCGTCGACGCCGCGAGTCTCGAACGCGTGCACGTTCTCGGTCACTCCATAATTCCGCAGATGGAACTTACTGCAGATCGTCCCGCGACCCCGGAAATTCCGAAAATTATGGATCCTTCCGAATTTGCAAAGTATACATTGGCATGTTTATGCTATCTTCTTTTGTTAGGAAAATTCTCCCCGTCGGAAGTCCACCTATATTTCTTTTTATTAGGAAATTTCTTGTAAGTAGACTCTCCGGATTTTATGCATTTATAACAGAAATGAGTAAGTGCAATTTAAAACAGTGAAAATATTAAAGGGATTTAGGAGTATTAATATATTATTTTCACCTTAAACTTCATATTAAAATTATTAGTGAAAAATATAAATTTATATTTAGCTCTTGCCTCTTGCAATTGATGCACAAGCTTTTTATTTTGCATAAACATCCGGAGTCTACTTATGAGACTTATAAGTTGTTACAACATAATGTATATGACAGAGTATTACAGAGTATAGTGGGTAACGAGAACGTTAGTAACATTGTGAGGAAGGAAAAGAAAACGAAGACGCTTAGGGGGGAAGAGTACTGAACAGTATCCATGTTTTAGGGTATTTATCAGTGTTACTATTAATTTTGCTATTAATAGATCCGAGTGGATTCAAGCCCTTTATAGTTTTGTTGTTATGATTCCACGTTGACAGTCCTGACCATCTCGTCTAACTAGCTGAACTAAAATTGGCTCTAGACTTGCTCTAAACTCTGTCTTCATGAACGGAATATGGGAAATTGAATGCAATCACGGGCTTCGGTTATTTAGCCTTATACGAGCATATTTTGAGCTGTACAAACGTTTATTTGATAGAGGAAGGTTAAATGCACTGCGCTCAACTCATGATTTAACGAGAAAAGTCTTTTAGAGACAGAAAAATACATTGGAATCTGCGGGTGTTTTCTCGATTTTTTTGCCTACTTTGGACATTCATATTATTAGATATAAACATAATCTCGTTAAATCATGAGTTGAGCGCAGTACATTTAACCATTTAACCACTAACCCTCTTTAGAATGAGCCCTCACCGAGCCCAAAATTTGCTCAAATAAGGGCAAACAACCGAAGCCCGCAAACCCATGTTTCGACCCAAAATCTAGTTAGATTCTAGTTCCTTTCTAGTTATGTCACGTGAGTACTCTTTCCCCTTAGGTATGTCGGTTACATTTGTTTCATTTGATTACTGTCTCCTGCAATTGCATTGGACACCTAGTACTGTTTTTAAACAATATATATCGCTCCAATATCAATTTACCGTTTGCTTTCCCAATTCCACGTCAATACGTCAATAAATAAAATGTCAAAATAATTGATTTACAAATTGCTGCGTTATACAAATCAATTTTCCCAAAACTGTTATTCATCGGCTCGCCTATATCTCACGAAAAAGGAAAGGCTCCCAGTAAAATTAATCCGAGTTACCTCCAAAGTATAGAAATGTTGTTTTCGAGTGCATAATACAGTCGAGAAACATTAATTGCCGAACAGCTGCCCTATAAAAATCGATTGGAATATATTCCCGCGAGAACAGTTATTTATTACGCCACTTACATGCCGCATAACAAAATGTGCACAAAATGAGCACAATGTTCCTCGGTCTCCTCGAAAGGGTGAAATCGTTATTTTCGCGTCCATAAAAGCGCCCGTTAAATTCTTCAGCGCGACATTCATCGAGCGGAGGTGCAGTCGTCCGTTTCTGACCGTTGTCCGTCGCAGTTTCTCACGACGGACAATTCCGAGTAGGAAGGAAGGAAGGAAGGAAGGAAGGAAGGGAAGATGGCGACAGAACGAAAGAAAGAAAGATAGATAGATAGAGTTCTCGGGGTGGCAGGAAGCCGCACGGGAATTCGGGTTCGAGGTCGGCCGTTTCACTCCCGTGGTTCAATTCAAATTTCAAGTTCCGCCTCGAGAGTTCTTTGACGACGTAGCAAAGAGTAGTCCAGCGATCTTTTGTCCGTCGAGCAGGAATTCGGGAGAAATCGAACGGATGGAAGGGAAGAAAATGGGACGGAAAAACCGGAGGGTTGCCCGCGCGTCCGCTTGAAATCGCATCTTGGACATGGTCTCATAACATTCCTGCGAAAAAAGTTCGGAACCGGTGGAACTCGCAGAAACGCGTGACAGCGAGACATCGAAGAGAAAGGATCGAGGTATTCGGTGATCTTGGACGATCCTCTAAGATCTTAGAAGACCTTTCGATTCGGCTATCTGTTCGTCCACCTCCGCAAAACCTTCGAATGCTTCTCGAAGGGCTCTCGTTCTCGCGTTCGCAACGTTCTCGCAACGACGGAGATTCGATGGAGCGGAAAGTCGCCTCGGCCATGTTCTCGCAAGCTCCAAGCAGAATCTCTTTGCACGGTCTTCCGTCTCAGACTCTCCATAGTGTCGATTTCTCTCGCAACATAAATCTTGGCATCGCCGGCCTCGGTATTTCTTAATTCCCGCCTCGCACGCTATCGGTTTTCGATTTTCGGCGCGACCTCTTCCTTTTCTGAAAGCAGCAGACGACTGCGTGCTCGATCTATCGACTATCTATCCACTCACTTATCCGTATTCTCGTTCACCTGTCCTCTCCATTCCCCACGTTTTATCCATGGTTAGCTGCCGGTCCAGAGACAGTCGAGAGTCTTATTGCTCGAATTTCATTCGTGCGCGAGTTTACGGGCAGCTTAGAGCCACGACTGCGAAATTCTGCGTCTCGGTCGGCGAAATTGAATCCGACCTCCTGGGAAATAGTTCCCAGTATTCGCCCCCGTCCAGTCTCTACATCGGTCCAAGAAATTTGATTACCAAACGCTCCGAGAAACCGTCGCGCGAAATCCGCCAATCGTGACCGTCGCTCGACGAGAACTCGTGAAACACATGCTCCCGCGCGGGGAACCGCTGAATTATAGTAACACTGATTCGGGTTTATTATACGCTCCTGCCGGGAGGCGATAAACACCGGAGAAAAGTGGAACGTCGGTGTTGAAACGAGTTTCGTGGTTCAGCGTTGGTTCGTATTGTCTTGGAATTATAATTCCATTTCTAGATTTCACCTAGTGGTATGTTTTCCTCTTAGCATCTACGATGATTCTGAGCAACGAAGAATTCTCTATTAGGCCTCTATTTCTTCGATGTAGAAAATGCGAAGCAGTTCTGCATCGAACCTTCGATGTAGAAATCGACTTGAATCTTCAGAAATTATTTGACTGGATTTTTATGCAAAATAAAAATTGTAAGAAGCAGAAACAAAGTAAAAATTTTTGAATTGTAGAAAATGGTTTTGCAAAGCTTGCTGTGAGTGTCTGATTCGAATCTTCAGAAATTGCTTGACTGATTTTTATGCAAAATGAACATTGTAAGAAACAGGAACCAAGTAAAATTTCCAAATTGTCAGAGCAGCGAAGAATTTTCTATTAGGCTTGTATTTCTTGGATGTAGAAAATGATATTGCACAAACATCCGCAGTGTAGAATTGTGAAGCAATCTCGAATAATCTCGGAACGAAGTATCAAATATCTGAATCACGAGCTCGCTGTATCAACGAATGAGGAAGCGGAACGAGTAGAGAAGCAGTAGTAGCGACACAGTAGTTTTGCACCGTATCGTCGCCGACAGTAGAGCGTTCCGACCAGACTCAGACCGCGGCGAACGACGCGATGCTTTATCTCTATTTTCCATCGTAGCGTCGTTATCGCCGGAGCCAGACTGGCGTACGATTATCGTTACGAGCCGTACAGCTATCTTAACAAACGCATTACAATTTCTCTTAAGGTCGGATCGCATGCGAATAACCGTTTTCTTGTGCGCTGTCGAAACTACTAGAAACAACCTGAAAATATCCGACAACCTTTTCTCGCGGGCTCTGAAACCTTTCTCTATCCGTTCTCGGCTACAAACCATAAACCCAATCTTGCAAAAATTGCGAAATCGATAGAAGTTGAAATTCTTGAAATTTATCCCAGCTAACAAGGGATGTTACCCCTTAACATGAATATCAGCAGCTATAAAAAAATACAGGTCAAATGTTTTTTTGGGTTTTATATGATCCCAAAATTTCATTGAAACTGTAAGTAAAATACTATTTCAAACAGTAACTATGTTCCAGATTATCGAAATAAAAACATTTTACTTTATGAACAGGATTATCACAATGAAAAATGTTAAAATATTATTTGAAATATTTTTCGCAGCTCTTTCGAAACCAAGTATCTTCTGAACCCTAGAAATTTTCTGCTTGTCGATCCAGATTTAAATAATCCACGATCCAGATTTAAATAATCCTCGCAGTCCAATTTGCACGGTTTTGCTTGATTTCCCTAAAATTAGGTTGCAGGAAGGACGCGTCTCCATCACGCGCGACGCAACAATGTGCTCGTTAATTGGTTCTCGTTGCGTCGCGACGCGTCTCTCACCGACTATATACGTCGCGTGGCAAACTATACGCCGACTGTTCGCCGAGATAGTCGGTCTTTGGACGTGGAATTCCGGCAGATAAATCGCGAAACTTTCCCGCGGCGGCGGAAGCAAGAAAATGTAAACATCCGCGCTTCCGATCCGTTATCCCCGCGACAGACGGTGCCCGACTCGTAAAAACGAGCTTCCTTTCGAAAAACTCCTGAGCAAAGTTCCTTCTGGGCGAAACGGGTGGAAGGATGGCTGGCAGTCTGGCGCTAGGAAACCGATATTTCCAGCGGATATCGGGCGCTACCCTCTTTCCTATCGCATAAGAGATTCCTTTGAATGCTAGCTGCCGGCAGAAAAATTACAATCCCCACCGCTGCTGCTTGCCTGGCTGCTGCTTCCAAGAGAATTCTTGCTCAAAGATAGACGGAATATCGTCGCTACGTCCGACGACGTCTCCGCTCTCGTCTAGAAGCCTCGGCAGGCTGGTCCAGCTGCTGCCGCAACCCTAACACGATTTCAAAACCCATTTCGAGCGGACACGCTCCTTCAGACCTGCGCGACTAGTTCAGTCGCGAATCCATCTTTTTGGACGTTCCTGAAACGTGTGGACTCTCAGAGACGGTTAAACAGTTGTCAACTAGAGTTCACAGTTGTTATTTCTGCGTTTCACTTGCCGCACAGTGCGCTGGATCGAAGATTTTAAGATGTCTAATCAATTGGTATGGTTTTTCGAGTATCTTCTTCGTATTTCTTGATATCTATTCCTCATGTTATGAATAGACTGCCGATTTTATGCATTTATGACAAAAATGGGTACGTACAATTTAGAACAGTGGTCATATTAAAAAGATTTAGGGCCATCAGTGTATTAGTTTCGCCTTAATAAGATAATTATAAGAAGAAAGGAATTTACATTTGGCTCCTGTGTCTTGCAATCAATGCATATATTTTTTATTTTGCATGAAGATCCGCAGTCTAATCATGAATACTTCAAGAAATACAAAGAAATTTATAATTAGAGACATCGGTTGCTGAAATTATCTGGAAAAGTAGTAAATAAGTAACACAAATATACAATTTTAAGCATTATTTTAAGACAGTAAAATTTGAACAATAAATCAAAAAACATATATTTATTACGATAATTATCAGTGGATAGGCATAATTTTTCAATGAATTTTAAAATGTCACCTTTCTCGATCCAGCATATTGTGTGCCGATGACGCTCTGAGTACGTCAGCTGCCGAATGGAATTTACAGCCATTGTAACGTCGATGTAAAGCTAGGATTTACAGTCACTATTACTAATCTTGTGGATGGTTGTTGGTACAGTATGGATCTACAGATGCAGTCACAACACATCCATCATCATCAGCTACTCTTTTCAACACCTCTATCGCGAGAAGCACGCAGGATACCAGGAGAGTTTAACAGAGTTTCCTCAGGAAAGCAGCAGTTTCCCGGTACGACGCGACGAGACGTCTCTCGTCAGCAGCGATTGCACGCAACGTTTGCTCTCGCCTGCGAAAGAGGGTGTACACCTCCGGCACCCTTTGGCTCGCGTTCATTTTTAATGCGGCCTGGTCGCAACAGGTGCGTGCGCCCTGTCGCGCGCGATCCAGCAACGGCGTCGCGTCCTCCTTTTGTCGTCGAACATTTGAAATTGAAATCGGGATTTCCATAAAAATACGTCTCGGTTCGAACCGCAGGCAAACGAGGGAGCAAACGAGGGTAAACGGTGAGCTGTCGCGCGGCGTATCGCGCCGTCAAGCGCGATTCCTTCCTCGCAAATTCGTGGAAGTTGATTTTCGGCGGGATACCCGGCGCGGCAGCTTCTTCAACGACCAAACTTTCACGGAGAGAACGCTGCGAAAGCAGAGACACGGGAGATGAACGGGTTCGAAGCAAGTTCGCTCCTCCAGGACGTTGTTTCTCCTCGGTTCTTGCCCCTTCGCGAGGTCTCAATCTTTCACGCGTCGCGCGAGCCGATCGTTATCGTTTGCTTGCGGCCGACCGTGGCCAGACTACTCTAACACCGCTCCAGAATTACGGATCAAAGAAACCAGGCGACAAATCCTCCCTTGAACACTGTACAACCCTTCCTCGATTTACGGAAACCGCCCGTTTCGCAAGCCCTTTTTTGTGCCGAGGAAAAACGCTTAAAGGGAACCGCTGGATCTCAGCGTCGTTTGTATGCCTTGTCTCGACATTTTTCTAAAGAAATCGGACGACTGCTCGGTATTGACAATTTTCATGCATATTTTTTGTTATTTCGACTATACAATGGAATTGTTTCAAGTCGAAATACTCGAAATTCTAGGAATTATTGTTCCTTAAAGATGGGCCGCATTGGCTAACACGATTGAAGTTGTGGCATGAGCCGAAAGAAATAAAATATCTCATTATTTAATAAAATGGTTAATAATAAACACTTTTTTCCTTTTTTTACATACTAAGAACTAATTATAGCTTATATTTCTAGAAATGACCCTGAGGAAAAAATAACATTTGCAAAGCATTCGTCACCTTGTGATACATTGCATTAAAAACATTTGTTATGTCACCAAAAATAAAGAAGTTATTTAGGTGGACCACCCTGTATTCCTAAGACCAGTGATAGAAACTTTTGGGTCGCGAGCCAGAAAAGGCTGGGAAACTGCGGACTTGTTGCAAGATGTCGTTTAATCTTTCTGGGTGAGCGAGGCACCCCGAAATCTGGCGTTTCAGCAAATCCTTTCGATTTATCGGAGGAACGCGAAACGATGAAATTATTCACCGATCCAGAAAGAGCCGGGACCCGTCGGTCGACGTGTTTGGTCGACGAGAACCGTGCAAATCGGAAATTTTCGGAGAGGCAGTTGGGACGGTTTAATTGAAACGGTGGATCATCTTTAATTCAAGAAAATAATCTAACTGGTCCGAAATAAAACCTGGCGAATAATTTGATTGGTTGACCGAGTCTGCGACCTGGATTCAACTCCCTCTCATTTGCTCTTTCATGATTTTCTGCAAATTCCCCAAGTTTCAGCAGCCAGAGGTTCGCGAAATCCGGATGGTCGTTGCAAACACGACTCGAAAACCGCGAGTCCACGGTCACGATGCAGAGAGCTTGCTCATTAATTTTCACCGAACGAGAGCAGCGGCCCTTGTTGTGTATCGATCTCGATTTGATTCGAGCTCGCCGACACCGCGTTTGTTCTTTCCCGATGGAAGTTCTGCGCGCGTTTCATTAAAAACTCCGCTCTGTTCGCTCGTTGAAGAGGCCGTGCCGGTTTAGACCGCTTAAAATAAGGTGATTCTCCAGATTTTTTTCAGACAAACTATGCGGAGGTTCGTTCCAAAACTTTACGGATATTTTATCTCGCAACTGAGCATCGTGTACAAATTTTTCCGATAAAAAATGTTGCAATGCATCTGCGCGAACGTGTTTTCGTTCCTCCCTGAATCGGTGGGACTTTGTGTTCATAAGATTTTAGTAAAAAATCAAATTGTTCTACTCTTGGAGGATGGATATTTTTGATCATTAAAATGATCCATTCAAACACTTGAACGCGGAAAATTCATCTGAAAGATTCTTTGAACATCTAATCGTTGAATCTTCGTTTCCGCAAATGTTTTCGCAGGGAAATCAGCGGCGACCGAGTTCGCGTCTTCCGTCGCGACGCGTACGGGAGAAACGACAGGATTTTGAAAACGGTTGTTACGTACAAAGATTTTCCTAACGAGAGGCACTCGGGTAGGTACGATAAACTCGCGCGCCTCGACAAAGCACCGGTACACGGGGCATAAAGTAAACGGGCAGAAGTCTCGAGGACTCGAGGAGAATCCGTCGTCGAGGTAGGTAAACATCGAGTATGTTAATTCGAAGCGGTGGGTTAATTTAAAAAGCAATTATTCGTGTTGAATATAAACAATAAGGATGCAAAGCAAAAGCAGAGCCCCGAGCGACGCGCGATGCAATGGCGACGAGTGGCGGAACGAGGCTGCTTCTTGTGCCTGTGCTTGTACCTCGTCTCTCTCTTCAGCTGTTATGCGTTTCAATTGTCTTCAGGGTAAGGGAACGCGTATTTAGATCAGGAGCGCCTCCTCGATCCGTTTTTCTTTCCCCCGGTCGTCTGTTTGCGATTTCCACCCTGTCGAGCGGCCTGGGGACACGACTCTCTTCTTGTTTTCATTACATCTGACAAACAATTTTTAACTTTATTCTTTACGTCGCGGCAACCAGGAAATCATTCTTCCTGGCCCGCGTGCGCTCGAGCTGAATTTAGAGTCGTTTTTCACCTCGTTGCAAAATTCAATTTTCAGAAGTGATTTTCCACTTAAACTTATTCTTCGTTTTTCCTTACGAATCAGGTGCTCTTCTACTAGCATTTGTTGAAATAAAGCAATCCTGGGAAAAAGCTCAAAATCCAAGAATTGTTGCAGTGTCGTATCTCCTGTTACAATGTAATGTATAGACTGCGGATGTTTATGTTATTGTTCATTCTTGCGAGCCAAGAAAGTGGGAACAAATAGAATGTCATTTTCAGTGGTAAGAGCCTGTATACATCTGGAATAAATAAGAATCGTATCAAATCTTGTGGAATTTTACACTGTAGCATTTTTTGAAAATTTTTAGAAGCCATAAATGCATAAAGATCCGCAGTCTAGAATGTATAATAGTACGCGTCACCAGACGAAATGACGATTTAGTTTAAAGTTACCTTCAACAGTATTTAGTTCGATAATTAATATTATTTTAAATGTCGCAGCTCAACCGAGGACCATAACAGGATCAACTCATGGCAAACAAGTCATTCATGGGAAACAAGGACAAACTGATATCGCGATCGGTCTTCTCGCTCATCGATCGTGGGGCTCGCACGATAAATTACGAGGAGCCGGAACGGCGCGAAATAAAAATGCGAAATTTCGCGCATTCTTTACACGATGTCCGGCACATTGTTATTCTGTAGCACCGACGAGGTCAGCACTGCGGCGATTTTACGATTCGCTCGATTTTATTCGCGAGTCGCGTGGTTCGGGAACGAACGGGTCCCGCGGGAGTTCAACCATGTTTCCCATCGGCTTCGATCACGATCGCGAATTACCGTAAACACGAGGTGGGGGATCGATGGGGCCTTTTATTCGGTCGTAAATCGGTTTACATCTTTTACAGACGGTGGCCTTGTAATTTCACTTGCTCGTAAATCAGCGCAGGCTTAGTGCTCGTTCCCGGGCGTTTTATCGCTCGGAATTGCCAGCGTTTAATCGGTTATTACGGGGCGAATTCGCGATATCGGTCGCCGGTAATGGTTATCGGCGTGTTTCGAGCGAAAGATGAACGTAAAACCTTCCTTCTATTCCCGATGTTCCGCCCGCGGGAACCCGATAGTGTTTCGTTTTCGTTTCCGTTTCCGTTTTCACGAGAGCGCCGCGCCGCAGAAATCAGGACGCGTAATATTACGCAACAGACCGTTAATTAAAATCAATATCAGCTTTTTCGGTGGGTCAGCTATTTTCTGTGTAAACGCTCCACTCGTGTACATTCTCGACGAATCGCACAGCCACGTTCGCAGGGAAATATAGAACGAATCCGGGGGAAAAAGCTGCATAATGAAAATCCCACGGTTCGCCGACCGTGGGAAAATCGAGGATCCCGGGAGACTTGCTCTATAATAGATTCCCACTGTTATCGCGCGAGTTATGGGACGAGCCGGCAGCCATCGCTTTCGAACTTGAGGAGAAATCGGCCTCAAAAATATCGGGCGTCGTTGCTTCCAGGTTACGCTGCTTATTAACCCTCATCCGTCCCTATTGTCAATTTCACACAGTTCTCCCGAAGTAATTATTATTTGTAGGTATATTTTCCTAAAACTTCGTGTCTTTCATTTTTTTAATGCGAAACACAAAACCTAATTGTGATGGTTCTAGCTTATAATAGATAACAGCTATAATATAACAGCTTATAATAGTTCAGTTGCTGTTGTTTCCCTTCTGAACTATCTTTCACATTCTTTAATGATAAGTGAGTTTGGCTTGGGGTGTCTCAGATTGACAATCAAGAAAGTCAGACGTAATTAGAATATCGATGCTCTCGAGTTCCAGTCAACCTTTCTTCTACGTTCATTTAATTCGTTTGAGATTCCCGCGACAAGTTTACAATTCGAATACCGTGAATATTTCCGCGAGTTTCATCGACCCACCGTCGTTACCAGTACCGCGAATAATCGATATACCAATGTCAGCCATGTTTTCGTGCATCGAGCAGTCTATCTATAATTTAACTTCACTAATCTTCTTACCGGCCCACGAGATTAAACCGACAAACGCGTAGTAACGCGCTGGAAGTCGATTGCTGGTCCCACCCTACGAGCGGCTATCCGCCACTGCTACCTGCTAGTTTGTTAGGCATGTTCATGTTCGAGAAATTCATTTCGCTATTTATTACAACTTACTTCTGCAACTTATTTCTTGTAAACACATTCATACATTATTCCTAACGCAGCAGCTGTTCATTTAATTACTTTTTTAGAAACTGCGTAATTGAATGACGATTCTTATACTCTGGGTAGTATTTGAAAAATTTATTTCGCAATCTATTGAAACTTATTTCTGCAGGTATTTCTTGTAAACACATTCGCCCATTATTCCTAACACAGCAGCTGTTCATTTAATTACTTTACTAGAACCTGAGTAATGGAATGATGATTTTTACATTCTGGATCGAAATAGACGCAGACGTCGGAGCCAGGTTTTCTCGATCCCGATTCTCCCGTAGGATCTCCTATTTTCAAAAATTAGATAATCGATCGAGAATCGAGTAGGGAACGCGAGCCCTGACCCGCGACCCGGTATTTCCGGTTGCTTTGTTCGCAGGCCGTGCACGTCTTCCAGCGAATTCACGAGTTAACGAAGCAATCCGCACTTTCGTCGGGCCAGAGGATTGCTGGAACCGCTAATTCTATGTGTACACGGGATCCGAGGGTCGGCTGGAAAGCGCTGGCCAACCATACAGAGGGCTGCGTCCTCGTCGTTCGGCGTCGCAAGCTCGGTTTGCATCTAACTCGATCAGCGAAGCCGTGCAATCAGCAAATACGTCGGCGTCGTCGTTGCACCCTCCATGTGCACTCGCTGCACTCGCTGTTCTGGCCCTCTCTTTGAGCCTTCACCTCGGCCAAGTTGCAGTCTCCATCCCCGGCCACCGTTTTCGATGGTATTGTGTGTGCTTCCAGAACAGTAGTGTTAGGAAAAACTCTGTTAAAGAATAAACAGTGTTCTTCTCGGAAACAATTCTATTAAACAACTAGACTGCGGATGTTTATACAATTCTTAATTTTCGCAGGAAAATTTCAAGGATTGAATTTCTGAAATGAATAAACATCGTATTCCATTCTGTGCAATTTTATAATCTAGCATTTTTTTGAACATTTTTAGAAGCCATAAATGCATAAAGATCCGCAGTCTATAAATAACGAACAGAGGGAATCTCAGAAACAACTCCATTAAATAACTAGACTGCCCAAATAGCACCCGGACATCCGATGGATGTCCATTGGACCTCTGTACATCCCACGGACAATGTCCGAATCTCCGAATAATGTCAACGGACGTCCGGTGCTATCTGGGTGCAGATGTTTATACAATTTTTAATTTTCGCAGGCGAATTTCAAGAAAGTGGGGACAAATGAAATTGTACTTTTCAGTGGGAGTAGCCTTTATAGATCTGAAATGAATAAATAATCGTATTCAATTCCGTGGAATTTTATGTTCCAGCATTTTTTGAAAATTTATATATGATATAAATAACAAACAGAGTGTTCCTCTTAGAAACAATTTTATTACGCGATAAAGACAGTGTTCTTCTTAGAAAATCAAGAAATTGGGCCAGAATGCATCCGATCATTTTTGTCATAAATGCATAAGGCTTTGCAGGTGTGTCGGTCATTTATTATACGTTCCTATCTTGTCCGATAATGGTCGACTAATCTACCGACGAGCCTCGTTATACTCGGTCAGCAAGTTATCGTTCAAATTCCTCTGCACTTGTTCATTTTCTCCGACAATAAAGGACCGGTTAACAACACACAACCACGACACGTGTCCCTCCAGCTCGAACAAGATATTTTTTGGTGTTTCCATCCTGAAGAGACAGCATCAAAGGTACAAGTCCAAAGAGGTCCCGGACCGTCCCGTCACACAGAACCGGAAACGGTCCGCTGCACGGGAAAGCTCGACAATCGGTGGCAACCATTTATCAAATTGAACGGTAATCTGGGAGCGGACTCGACTCACCGTGTTCTTTCTCTCTCTTTCTTTCTCTCGAAAATTGGAAGAGCGAGTGCTCGAGTAGAAGTCGAACGAAGGCGAACCGGATTGTGGGCGAAAGCTGGAACAACTATTTGTAATTACGTTTCTTTCCAGACTATCCGCCGCTCAGTCGAACCCTCTCTCTCTCTCTCTCGCTCTCTCTCCCTCTTTCCTTTCTTTTCATCCCCGAACAGTCCGGAGACTGTTTATCTCTTCTTTCCACCGACCCTCGTCCTTTTTTCTTTCCCTATTTCCGCTTCCGTTTCTCTTTCTCCATGAAACTTTTCTTTCCTTCGCCAATGATTTTTGGATGCTTGATCAGATTGTAGGAGCTATATTTATCGATCGCGATTAGCCCAGATTTCTTTTCTGGAAGCTTTCATTTCGACTTTGCACGCAGTAACGTCGATCACGAGTAATGATTAGATGAAACACGAAATACTAAAAACATCAAAACAGTTTAAGGGTTATCGTTATATTATTGTATTATTAGACTGTAATAAAAGATGAATAAAAAATGTTCGCATTGATCGCAAATTGTATTCTTCTTTTAATTATCCTATCAAGCTGAAGCTAATACATCGACGTCCTTAAATATTTTTAACATGTCCCCTGCTTTAAATTGTAATCAACACGAAATTCAAAATTGTAGGAAAATTTTGAAAACTGAAAATGTCAATATGTGATGATTTCTCATCTGTTCAACTTGTTAAGGGAGGAAACAACATTCAATTCGGATTATATTTCTTGCAATCGACGCAGATAAGTTTTCTTTATTTTGCATAAAGATCCGCAGTCTAATTATCAGTTTATTAAAATGATCCAGGGAAGAAATAAGCAAGTGTCGAGCGATCAACTTCGAAGGAAGAAGACCAAATAAGAGATTCCGAAATTTTGAGTACACTATCGCAACAGCAGGATGTTCGCCAGCGAAATCTTTGTTCCAGTTTCGCGAAAAACCGTTATCGATCGAGTCGCGTTCGTTCGTCGACCACGGTAACAAAGTTATTCCGAACGGGGCTGTTGCGGTAAGAGGTTGCTCACTTCTTCGAAAGCTTATTGTCGACTGTTTACGAGCGACAGGAGCAACAGGACGGCGACGAGTCAGCAACGATGCATCGGCGTCATCGACGACATAGCGTGTGCTAGCTGCCAGGCGATACAGCGGCAGCCCTCCAGGCCGAGTGCATTGTCGGTTCGCTCGGTTAATAAGAGGCTTCTCTATTAATTTCATAATGGAATTTCGCTCTGTAGCCATGTTCCGTCGGAGCTAGAATAGAATACCCAACGTAGCGCGGCGGTCCCTCGCTCTTACTTGCTCGCGAAATCGGAGAGATCGATCCAATTTCCGCGAACGCCTCCAGCTCGTGACGTCGGGAGTCGTCGACGGTCGAGTCAACTACGCGATGTTTGCCGTTCGACCACCCGGAGGACTCCCAAGAATGCATGGGCACTGCCAATCAACTGTCACTGGAGAAATTATTCGCCATTCGCGAAGACAAC
This sequence comes from Lasioglossum marginatum, assembly GCA_028455795.1. Taxonomy (NCBI): domain Eukaryota; kingdom Metazoa; phylum Arthropoda; class Insecta; order Hymenoptera; family Halictidae; genus Lasioglossum; species Lasioglossum marginatum. The sequence continues at coordinate 2,529,912 of CM052260.1, read as the reverse complement.
GCACCTCAACACCGAGGAGAAACAATGCACAATACATTTTTATTTTGCATAAAGATCCGCAGTCTAGTAATGACAAAAGTAAGCAATTCAAAAATTGAAAAATAATTCGGTGTGCAAAGAGTTAATGTACTATTTCAAAGTGGACCCACCTTCGTGATAATTATAAATTACGCAATGAGAGCTGTACCCACACTCTGGATCCCGATAAAAATCCCCGGGAATCGAATCTGCACGCGCGCCGTGATCGTTGCGAACGAAAGGGGAGCGATTCCTCAACGTTAATAACCGATCGAAAGATAACGATTGCAATCACTATCGGCGCAAAACCGCTGTAGCATCGTTGACCTTGTTTCGCGGGCAAACTCGCGGTCGAAGGATCGTTCGAACGGATACAGGGGTGCGCGCCGAGCGGTGAAACGGGGGATGAAAAAAAAATCCCACGGAAGATAAAAAACCGCGCCATTAACCGGCACGGTATTGTTTCAACGGTTTTATTATAACGAACGTTGGAAGCCGGGTGGAAGATGACACGGTGTAAAATAGAAAGCGTTCGCATCGGCCGACTCGTTTTTATTTTTTCGGACTCGTCCGGCCGTGCTCCGCGATCGTTATCGGTGTTTACGTTTCTTTTCTGTTCACGGCGGGAAAGAGAGAAACGGCACCGGGAACGTGTGGTACGTCGTATCGAACCGGGGCGAAGCCTGAAAAAGAATGGCGATTCGCTACGGAACGTTGTCCATCGCGAGCGACACATTTTAATATCGCAGCTCGTGTGAAATATTGCGCGACGCTTTGATCTTCGCCGGCAACGTTCAGCCGCGGTGCCGGCTCCGTTCCGCGTTCCAAATGGACCCGGCCAAATTGCGTTCTCTCCATATTCGCGGCGAATTAAGACGGGAACCGAAATTTTCATTGCGCCGCGCGCTACTACCGAAAATTAAGATTTTATAAGTGCGGCTCAAAATTCGTGGCGCAAGCGGCCGGGCGGTGTCGAAATCAGAGAACTTTCGATAGAAATGAGATAGAGCGATGATTCTTTTAGAACTAAAGCTGAGATATTGCAGAATATGGAAAAAATAGAGAGATTATGGTACGAATGTTTTGTAACCTTGAAAATCTGTGTTAAAGTTGCAGAATTTGAAGGTTAAAAAACGTTCCATAACCCCTCTATTTTTCCCATATTCTGCAATATTTCTCTATCTCATTTCTATCGAAAGTTCTCTAATTTCGACACAAAATCCATCACTTTGTTCCACCATGCGGCGTTTCTGCATGCAGAAACAGATGAAGAATTCAATTAAGCAGGAAATTCCGGGTCAAGACGGACCCAGACACCATCCAGAGACAAGCCACGCGACTTCTCAGTGGATCCAGAGGATTATATTCATTTTCTCCGGGCCGAAGAGCTCGAGCTTTGAATTCCTCGAAAAGTTCGGAGTTTCGGGAGCAGCAACGGGGGTAGAAAACGCTCGTCGAACTTTCTTCAAAGAAAGCTACGAAAGCGGAGAGAAGGATAGCGATACGGAGGCGTACCGACGAAGGGAGCTTCGCAAAACTTTTCCATAGATTGGGAACTGCGAGGAGGTTTAAAGATGAACGGAGAGATAAAGGGAAAGAGAGATAGGCGGAATAGCTTGGGAGACGAGGTTAAACGGCGATACAATCGATGTCACAGCGTCTCGACGTCTCGGCAACTTTCCTTCCAGAGGATCCTGGTAGTTTGCAGCATTTTCTCTTTCTGTTGCGCATTGTTTTGGGCGGGGAAACCGGTTGACTCTGGCCCGTTCCCGGATCTAGAACCCCAGAACGAAATCGCAAATTCGATGGAGAAGAAAACTCTCCTCTTTCTCTCTCTCTTTCTCTGAGAGTTTGTCCCGCAAAAATTAGTTGGAGGACGAACGAAGATTCACGCCGCGGAGGATCGTTTGTCTTTCCTGCCGGCGACGTTCTTTTCATTTCGAAGCTATCTCTCTCTCTCTTTTGCTCTACTTCTCCCGTTCAGCTGGAGCTCGTAAATCATCAAACGGAAACGGAGGAACGAGGAACTACCGAACGATCGCGAACTCGTTGAAATCTTGATCCGCCGCGACGGACGAGCAGGGTAATTTCTTCCACCGTTGCTGATTGCTACTAGTACTTGCGTGCGAAATCTGGGGACCTAGACACTGCTTGCCTCTATAATTTATTATTATAGGTTTTGCACTCGAAATTCACCCTTTTGCAAGTCAAATTTAATCTCATGCAAATCAATTTCACCCATTAAGAATATTTGAATTTAATTACACTTGAAAGCACCTCGGGTAACTGGAGTCATTACTGCGAGGTAAACATAATACTACACAACACACTTCAATAAATACATGTACTTTCATTTTTTTAATTTATTAATCAGAAAAAGGCTACAATGAATATATTACATATTATATGAATACTATAATGAACAATGAATATTATACATATCTACACACAGGTTTCATACATTACAATGTTAATGAATTGATAATTACTTTCAAACGAGTATTTGTGTGTGACTTTTAAACAAGTTTGTGTTGAATTTCTTGACAACTAATTTACATTCAATCTGTTTTGCAAAAGGGTGAAATTGATTTTCAAAAGGGTGTATTTGACTTGCAAAACCTGTAGCCGTACGAATTAATCCGTGGTCCTTCCTTCACATTAGCTGATGAATTTCGTGCATCGGTGAATTCCTTTTTCTCACAATAAAATGCTGCGAAAGACAATATATTCCATTTTCCATGTGAATATTTCATTTAAAAAGATCAAAGTTGACCTTCATAAGTGTCGCGTCCACCCACAAAGAAGCTAATAACACCAGTATGATCTCTTGAAACCATTTAAATTTCCTCTGGTCCTCATAAATTCACAAAATCCTAAAATCCAGGAAAGGTCGCGGAATAATGCTCTCCATGCTGGCGAAAAGTTGTGATGCGAGGGTCGCCGCGATTTCGCGAGGATAGCGAGCGTATCCCACGGAATCGTGGACACTCATCCAGGCCTGGAAACGCCGTGGAATTACTTTGACGCAAACTCCCCCGTAACTATGTTGGTCGCGCCGTGTCGCGTGCGTCGTGTGCCATGAATGCCGAGGTCCGCGGCAACTTTCGAACGATCAGCTTCCCGTCATCCCCGATGGCAAGTTATTACAAGTTATTATCCGTTCGGAACTTTTCTTGTTTCGCCGAAGCGACGCGACGTTGTTCCGCTGTTGACGGTACATACATCGGGAACGCTTCACCGTGATAACGCGTTTTCGATTCTTCCTGTTCCGGCGAGTTGCGGAATGCAATCGGAATGCTGTCGATGGCACATTCAAGGGTAGAGAGAGAGTGTACACTGTGTTCAACCCTGTAGTATATTTCGTGAACGAGTACAGTAGCTGTCTGTTGCAATGCTGCACGAGGATTCGTTCCTCTTCCTGAGGGGAGCTTGTGAAATATGAAAGTGTATTGCTTACAAAGTTTCCAGTAACAAGTTACACAGTTTGACGTAAGTATGTAAGTACTACGTTTATGCTGTTGAATATGCTGGGCTCCTTGGAATGGCACCTGCAAACTTCCTGCAGGACGTTTAATCCTGAGGAAACTTCTTGGCAACTGTACAATTCGGTAACGTTCACACGATGTAAAGTATGCATGTGCTCCACGAATTTTGATCGGAGACATTTCTGAAGTTGCCTTTCTTCTCGTTGATCCCAGTTGGGACCACAAGAGAATCTACATGGGCATCTGCACATTGACGACTCGAAGAAAATTCCCTAGCTCGGATGAAGGTCAATTTATATCATACTATCCGATTAGTATAAAGATATAATATAAATGTAGTATAAATAATAAAGAATATTCAAGCTATATTGTGACATTCTAAAATATTGAAAAATTCTTCTTCGTTGTCTGTTAATCTTTTGTAGAGTGTCCAATATTCTCCTTCAATTTTTCGTTTTCTTAAACACTCGTGCACACTAAAACGGTGACACCTCTTTCTTTAGATATTAGAGCCAAATCTTTTACAATTAAATGAGAAAACATTTTTACTCTTTTCATACGTCCTTACGAGTCGTTGTCTTACCTGACTGATGCAAAGGAAACGATCCGCGCGGATAGTATAAATCGACAAGTCGAGGGCTCGCGGAATCTGCGTTAGCAGCCGGTGCTCCGCGTTGCAGCGCGTTGCATCCGAGGATAGTCGAAAAGTCCCGCTTAATAAGGCGGGCAAAGTTACGCGGGGATCTTGTTGGCAGTGTTTCGCTTCTATCGGTAGTTCGGAACTACGAGGAAAGTTTCGTATCTCTTTCGGTTCGGCCGGTTTCCACCCCCGCTTTCCGGCAGCAGAAGCAAGAGCAGAAGCCGAGCCGAGGCCCCTGATTTATATAGCCGCGCCAGAGGTGTCGTGTTTGCAGTTTACTCGCCACTGCGAGGAGCTAGCTCTCTTTGCTACTTTGCCGGATTTATGAACGCGCGATCCCGACGCCCACGCCGACGCCGACGCCAACGCTCGCGCCCGGCGCGCAGCGAGTTACAAAGGATCGTTCGTCGATAATTAAGCGTCGTAACTCTTTAGACTCTCCAAAGAAACTTCCTGCGAACCAGAGCTTACTCTTTCCGCGAGCTGCCATGCCGCGCGGGTCAGGTTGCCTGCCTCGCAACCTCCCAGAATCCCCCTCGCGAGTATTCTTAAGGTCGATCCATACTATACGGCACGGACCGCCACGTACCGACAACGACAATACCGTCAGATGACGTAAAACCGTAAAAATGAGCGGATCGGACAGCGACGAGGAACTTGCTCTTCTCGCCATGCTTTTAGACGAAGAGGAAGCTGAAGCGAAGAAAGTGAAAAAACGAGGTCCATCCGATTTTGAAGAAGAGGAAAATCGATGGAGAATATTGAACTTTATTCAAGAAGTTACTTAAATACGACGATAAATTCTATCAATATTTCAGAATGCCGCAGTACAAACTCTTCCAATTATTAAAACGAAGAAATTTTGAAAAAATTGCGATTGGCCACATTGGTCGAATTGATGCAACTTGTTATGCATTACTGTTATTTGCAATGTTTCGTACATACGAATTAATCGAATATTTTGCATTAATTGTACGGAAGTTAAAAAATCTAGATTTTCATTGAAATTCCCGAAACACGAATGTCCTAATTTCCCGAGCAGTGTACAAAGCGTAATAGCGCGTACAGTCGTTGAATTTCCGAACTCGATTGCCACGAGAACGAGCCATCAAACAAAAAAATTGTTATCTCTCTTTTTTCGACGAATTTTTACATATAGAATCACCAACCAGTGACGGCCTGTATAAACGTGATCGAAATTGAAAACGTGTGTGTCGCACCTGGCGTTAACACGCCAAAAAAAAAATGCGTGAAGTCAATGTAAATCGTATTCTTAACAAATCTGAAACTGATAAGTAGACTCTCAATTCTCTATAAATGCATAATCGAAAAATCGCAAGAGATCATAGAAAATAAAATGTCATGAAACTCATTCTGAATGTTAAAAAATTGGCTTTTTCCCGTTGAGAAAACGGAATGACTTTCCGAACGATCTAATATTAAAAGAACAATGGCCGTTCGAAGGATCTGCTATTCCTCGCAACAAATACAGTCCACCTCTCTCTACTCTCTTCCAGTCCCCACAAACCCGAACAAGAATTTCGTTTCCCTCAGACCCGGCCGCAATAAAAATAAACCAGTTACATCGTGGAAAGTATAGCATCGCACATACACGATAAACCACAGCAATCAGCGCGTTAACCAATAAGAAAAGGAACAAGTGGATCGTCTCGATTTCGTTCGCGGGTACCGTAAACGGACAAAGAACGCGCGGCGCAGCGTAGGAAGAGGCGACGGAATCGATAGGACAGGAATGGCTCGATAAAATCCCCCGCCGCTTTCGTTTCAACTCATAAATTCCCCGGAGGCTACTTTTAGAACGTTTTTCCGTTTCGCCCCGAAAGGCAGCGTTTCAACGGGGAACGGTCTGGCGGAGAGATCGACGAGAAAGGATGATGTTCGCGTTCTCGCTCTCGAACCCGCAGAACGACTTTAATCGAGATACAAATGATTCTCGCTGGGTCGGAGGATTGTATATAGGTTCTCCTCATCTCGGAAGCCAGCGAGAAAAGGAAACGAAACAAAGGAAAGAAAAACGCGCGAAATAAACGTCCGCGGATGCGTCTGGCTAAATGGAAGTGGAAGTGGAAGAGAAAGAGCGTCGGGGATACACTTTGATCATTGTATCGGGGAATTTGGAGTTGATTAACTTCGATCGGAAGAGACTGCTGCAGCTGCCGAGTTAGGGTTGAAATGGTCTCGAACCCTCTTTCTCGACGGAAAGACGAGGGAAAGCGGAAGAGGATCAACTTCGGACGGCTCGGCCGATTGCTACCGCGAATAGAACCTGCAGCTTCTGCGCGTTTTTCAAAGTAAACGTTAAATACCGTGGAAGCTAGGAAAATCTCGCGACAATGCCTGTCCGGAAACAAAGGCTTCTTTTTCCGCGCAAAAATGCTTATCCATAAATTCTTTTAATACCTTGACAGTTTCGTTTTTGCCAGAAACGATTAAAATCCATAATTTAGCTATATTCTACGTAACGTTTGCAGTCCGAACAGCAAGTATTTAATATTGGAGCAGTATATAGGCGATTCCGTTTATCGCGTAGCACAGTTTTTCGGCGAGCAGCGATCCACGCAGCAACGATGTTTACTCGCAACGAAATAACTGGATTCGCAAAGCGATTTACGTCGGAGCGTTCCCGCTAATTAATTCGCAGCCGGAGGAATCGAACGGCCAGCAATTACAACGGCCGAAACCTTCGGTATTAACGGTTGAATGCGGCCGGGATGATATCGCCGGGCGAACTCCGATCGCCGACGGATTAATGGATATCGTTTTAGCGTTTTCAGCCACGCTTTCGGCCCCGTCGATGCGAGACGCTGATCAGCCGCAATACTCTTTTCGGCTCGTTTCATCTCGCGGAAGGGATGCGCCCGTCGAATCGTCGCAATTTCCCGACGTGAATCGCGCGCGATCGACGCTCGATCACGGCTCATCTACTGCCTCCATATTGTGATGGTTAAACGATCTCGACGGGGCTGCTCGATCCGAGAAATCGCGCGATCTTTAAATAGTGGCTGACGTTAATTTTCAGAATAAAACTTGTGAAAATCAGTAAAAATATTCCAGTCGTTCAATATTAGAAAAGTTAACGTCTTCGTAAGAGTGTGCGAATTTTGATGGGAGCGGCTGTACGCGCGCATCTCCGTGCGAAAGAATAATTCGTTTCGTCAAAATTTTTCTTCCATCCTCGCGCGGTTTATTCACATAAATATTCAGAGCACTGTCATGGTTAAATTGTGAGAATGACACGGCGAAATACGAAGTGGAAGAAACATGAATTTAATATTACCGGTGCATCATTCATAAATAGACCGCGGAACTTTGTGCAGAATAAAAATTGTTTGCATTCATCGCAAACCATAGAAACTGAATACGAATGTACTTCTCTCTTCAGCGTAAGAAATGCGTTGGTATTAAATTCTTTTAATCTTTTCAGCGTTGAATATTCCGCCCACCTATTTTTGCCATAAATGTATTAAACCCGCTGTTTGTAACCTATTAATCAGTACACGAATAACTGATGATTCACTACAATGAAACTAGATATTTCTGTAAAAATTGTTCCGTCACATTATGCATTTCACCATGCTTTCAAGCATTCCATAATACAAATAAACAATAAAAACAGTAATTGTGTCAAGTATGGAGAACTCATCACGTTTAAGTACTTTCCACCAACGATGACATGTCTTAAAAATCGGTTACTTGTGTCAAACTTACAAAGAAAACACTTCATATCAGTAATAAAGATATACAAGACATAAAGGATTAAAAGAAGAAATCAATTTTTGTGTAAATCCTCTTCCCAAAAATTTATCATTTACACCGAACGTCTATAGCTCCGTGTTCCAGTGAAATAAAAAATACTGAAGCATTGTTGAAGAAACGATAACGGCATTTGTATGCAGTTGGGTAGCTCGACGCCATCAAGCCCGAATTATACTTTTGGGAGAACAATCTATGGAACATTCGCTCTGTATTTATGGTCGCCGTAAACGCATAAAATCCGCAGTCCAGCGATCCCGGCTTGCGTGCGACGAGGAAATCGGCGAGACTCGATTATCGTGGGATGTCTGATGGAAAAAGAGAACTTGCACCTCTCTCTCTCTCCTGAAATAGTAACTTCCTCCAGGAGAAATTAACGGCTTCTGCGAGAGGCGAGAACGAAGTCGGCCGTAGACCTCGGTGCGGCGAAGCAGGACGAAACTCGATCGCGATCGAGATCGGACGACGAAGAATTCCCCGCGATAAAAGTAAATGCTTCGGAAAGTATCTTAGAAACCGTGCGACGCGACGGTGCTGGTGCACCGGTGGCTGAGAAAACACGGGACGAGAAGGAACGGGAGCGAATCGACGCGACGGCGACGGTTTATTCTATCGCTTAAAGCTGCGAACCTCTTAGAAATGTCGGAATCCGCCGTTCCTCGATGTTAACACGGTCCTGGGTCGCTGAACGCCGTTTGGAAACACCGGTTCTTCGTACGGCGCTGCTGGAGTCTGTGAGAATCGTTTTTGCACGGTGTAATTCGACGGAGTACCTTCGATTCTCCGATGAAAATGATGTGCTTGTTATATTTGTCATTATTTCACGGCAAAAAATATCTTCAAATACTTTTCTATCCTCTCCAGGTCTCAATTTGTTATCTGCGCGGAGAATTGACGTAGGATTTTAGATAATTTTTGTAAAGCCTAGCATACAACACTATTGATATGTGTGACTTTGCCGAAGGGTGGGAACGGTTCTCTTACAACAACGGTTCGTCGTTGAGGGGGAAGAGCCTAGTTCGAGTGTCGCAAATGCGAGGCATTTTTCCCGGGCTCGGCCCTCGTAGAAACAATGTGTGCAACGAGGTCCAAGAATAATGCGCCGTTTTAGTGAAAAAAGAGAGGTCACGAGCTTGCATTAGAGCGGTTTATCCCGGCAGGCTCGCGCTTCCAGGCGCTTTAAACCGGTCGCCATTAAGCCGATGTTAACAGGACCTGCAGCAAAAGGCTACACGGAGATTTCGTGGACGAAGAAGAACGTCGCGACGCGTTGTTCAGCGTCGTTTCTCAGATCTCAGAGGCATGGAGAGGAGAGGCTGTGCGGCGGTCGCGTCCAGGGATGCTTCAACGACAGCTTCATCGATCTCGTTAAAGCTTCCCGTGGTTGCTACGACCATGGTTTCTTTTTCCACGGATTGGCCGGATCGACGACCACGCTGCCTGGCTCTCTTCCCGACCTCCTTCACCTGCTCTCCCCGAACTTTCTACCCCCAAGATGCACCCCAAGCTTTCTTCTTTCTTTCCCAAACCCCTTCTTCGACCCCGCAGGCTATTCTTACCCTCCCGAAACTTTTGTCGCAATCTTTGCTCCTCGTGTCCTAGTACCCTATGACCCGGGGAGGCCTGCCAAAACTGTGTCAAATAAGACATTTTGGATCTTCGGCGAAGGGGATGCTTGTTTAGGAACCATCCCGGGTCCACTTTCTTTAATGATACCAGGGAATGTGTACGGAAGAATGGGGCAGTTATTGTAATCGAGCAGAGTCTCGGGTTGTATTTTTTGATATTTCAAGAGCATCGTGTTTGGGGCTCTTCAACCCCAAGTGGCTAGTCTTTCGTAAAATAGATACGAAAGCTTTGTTCTAACGTTTATCATCGTTAGACTCCGGTATTTATGCATTTATAACAAAAATGAGCAAGTGCAATTGAAAACAGTGAAAATATTAAAAGACTTTAAGAGTATTAATATATTATTTCCACCACATTAAAATTATTAATGAAGAATATAAATTTATATTTACGTAGTCTTGCAATTGATGCAGTAACTTTTTATTTTTTAAACATCCGGAGTCTAATCATCGAACATGCACGGTGTAATATTATTTGTTAAATGTGATTAGATAGATTATAAACTATTACTATTTTGACCAGAAACATCCACATTGTCATTTAAGTACTCGCTCGTGGCAATTAAACTAAACTAACAGCTGTTGCATTCAGGATATCGGAAAGACTAATGAGTCTACATTGAATATCATGAAAAGTAAATTTTTTAAAATGATTAATTAGAGCTGTGAACGGTCCTAAGCATTGTCAATTATATAGTTATAAAAGTCGTCCGTTGTCCGAAGGCTAACCCACCTTATTAAAAATTATAATTAGACAGCGGATCTTTATGCGAAATAAAAATTATGTACCTGAATTGCAACAAACTGGAACGAAACAGGAGTTTATTTTCTTCCTTAAAATGATTAATAGGTGGAAAAATATATAATAGTAATGTAAAATTCTTCTAATGTTTTTACTGTTTTAAATTACACCTACTTGTCATACATGCATAAAATCCGCTGTCTAATTACAATGATTGGAATCCCGTTGGTCGTGCTGAAACACTGCACCGAAGAATTCAATAAAAAGCGATTCGTCGGGACGAAAGCGACGCGGATCGTTCAACGTTTTACCGTCGACGGGACAGCTTGGGTTTCGTGTAAACGCCTCCGACATTCAAGTCCCTGTCTGAAAAGCTCTGTAAAGCGGTGCTTAAGTCCGCGCGAATACCGGAACCTCGCCGTCTGTCTGTTCTTTATTGCGGGGGTTAAACAACCGGCCTTGAATATTTGATTGGCAATTTCACGCTGCCACAAAAGATCAGCCCCCGGACCGAGCTCCGTCGGTCTCCCGTGGGGTGGCTGGGGCTCTTCCCGTAGCTCGCATAAACACCCATCGTATAATCAAACGTAAGCCTGGTTCGTCAGCCTCAGTCTCCGACCCCGACCCCGAACGCTTCTTCTTCTCTTGTCGTCGCGACGTTCATCCCCAAATGAGTTTCTCTGCACCGAGAACTGCGAGCTCCGCGACCTTGAAGAGCTCATTTACCCTGTAACTCGAGGTGTTCGGGCCTAATGTATTTTTGAGAGACAAGTGGATGTCGTGTTCCGTCCAGTCAACATTTAGTATCTCTTAGAATTAGAGAGTTTTCATCATCTATCTGTTGTCATCATCACCTGTGATCTAGAGATATTATAAAGTCATCGTTAGACAGCGGATTTTATGCACTTATGACAAAAACGAGTAGGCGTCATTTAAAACAGTATAAACATTAGAAGAATTTAAAAATACTGGTATATTATTTCCAACCTATTAAACATAGTAAGAAAGAAAATAAATTTCTATTTCACTCCAGTTTGGTGCAAATGAGGTAGAAAATTTTTATTTTGCATAAAGATCCGCTGTCTAGTCATCGTATACCGATACATTTATCCGTTCTTTCGTGTCGAAGACGCATTGTACAACTCCAGAGATGTTCAACGAAGATAAGCTTTAAACGGAAATGAACGATCTTGAACGACCTTAAATGACCTTCGAAGATCAACACATCGCAGATCAAAAAATTCGAAATGAAACACCCTGTACAACCACCTGTCTCTCTCCGAATAAAAGTTAGAAAGGATCGCGGCGTAATAATCGAGCATGTTCGACGAGACGCAAAGTTTGCTCTTCGCGAAGAAGATCGGAGCCGGTCTTTTCCCGCGATTCTTTGCCTCCTCGGAGGCGTCTCGTTATCGGGAAACTGTGAAAAAAGAAAGAAAAAAAATAAATAAGAGACCCAAGAAGGCGGGGGTAAGTATAGTCCCATGGTTCCCGGAAGAACGAAAATCGCGCGAGCCGCGGAACGAGCGAGCGTCGGGAATACAATAAAAGAATGTCAAATGAGGACGTATCAAAGGAGGCACTCCATTACCAGCCTGAAAGAAGGAAAAACGCGAAACGGATACCTCCTCTGAGAACGAACGGGGCCGCTTGATCCCATCTCGGCGACAGTGGAGTGGGTTTTCTACTTTCAGCGGCGACGCGACATGAAAGAACGGCGAAGGAGGCCGAGCTTGGGATATTTATCGCTCGCGTGGCTCGATACCGAGACCTAACCTCGTTGGTCACCATGACCGTTCGATTCCTTGGCTTGTTCCGAAAACGTACCTGGAAAGTGTGTCCAAAAAATTAAGGGGGAAGTTTCGTTTCTATCTCGTTTCTTTTTCAGTAGTCAAAAGCGCTAGATGAAAAATCAATCTAGGCCGCAATCGCCCTCAAAAGTCCTATTTTTACGTTCACGAGGCGTAATTTGCATTATTACGCCTTTACAACGCCGTCGAATCTCGCTGCTTCATAACGCGTCTCAATTTCGTGATTTTATATGTCGTTTGAATTGGCCGATTTTATAAGTTGTCTGAATTTGTCGCCTTTAAAAGCCCCTCAATTTGCCGATTTATGCTTCCGAAGAATGCAAATTACGCCTCGTAAACGTAAAAATAAGACTTTTGAGGACGACTGTGACCTAGATTGATCATTTATCTAGCGCTTTTGACTACTGAAAAACCACATCTTTGCATTATCAATCCTGGAAATAAGACTACCCCCTTAATACCCGATCAAATTTACAAAGAAGCCAGCAGAAGGTCCGCATTAACTGCACCGACACGTCCGCAACAAATTCGAACCTGCGATTTCCGGGCGCAGTGTACATTTCGCTCTAGTCTCTACATCTTGGGGCCGATTCGCAACGAACTGGTTTGCGACGGTTCCGCTTCCAACTTCGAAAGTAGGATTCTGTTGCGGACCAGATTTTCGGGGTACGTGCAACGGGTCCGCCTCCGAGCGGAACGAACGGAGCGGAGAGTGGACGAGGGTAGTTTCGAGCGGAAAGAACCTCGCGAAATTTGCTCGGCGAGGGGCGTCGAGCCGAGAGAGCAAATCGGTCTTTCTGCCGGATGAAAAACCGGCATGGAACTCGCGCAACTTTCCGTCCTGGTCGAAATAGCAATCTCCGTTTCCCTGGGAAACGTTGCCGTTCGAACAGGACGATCCAAAGTTCTCGCCCCGGTGTCGTGAGATTCGTTTCCTTTCATCCGGTAAATCCAAACCCCTTTCTCTCTCTCTTTCTCTCTCGATCTCCCGAACTCTCTGTTTACGATAGACGCGCCGGGCATTAAGAATTTGAGGCATCGCCGGCGTTACGACACATTTTGACCGTCTACCGAGCTCAACCATAACCGCGAATCGCGAATCACTGCGCTGAAGAGCTGCGGTCGTGGTCGAGCTATTCGCTCGTGAACGACGGTTCGACGATGTCGCGTTTTACGACCACCGGCGACTAATGTACTCCGGCTGCGATGATTCCTGCGGCAAGCACAACCGGAAGCTTCCTCCAATAGCATTCGATATGGAGGCATTCTGTTCCGACAAAGATACGCCGCTGTTGTTTCCCAAATATTTCATATCCGTTGAATCCCGTGGCTTCATAACGCGTCTCAGTTTCGCGATTTTATGTGTCGTTTGAATTTGCCGCCTTCGCAATGCCTCTCAATTTTCCGATTTTATAAGTCGTTCGAAGAAATGAAGTCGTTTGAGAAAAGAAATGTAAGTAAAGCAATGATATTTGGTCCCCTCGGGGTTTCAAATCCATTTACCAATCTCCCCTCTTTCCACTCTCACTATCGCCTAATTTCAGCGGGACCTACAGTTTATTATTAAAGTGGGTTCCGAACCACCGAGAAAAGAAATGTTTAAAAGGTTAAAAAGCGCTACAAGGCAGAGAATGACTTCATTAAGTTGTGAAATTCTTGACTTCATTAACTTTCCGGAACTTCGACAGCGACATATGGCACGAGCAACTCCAAATATCATCGAATAAGAGATTATCGAGCATCTTTGCGAGCGCATATATCTAGAAATACGTCTTGCACAGTGCAGCGAATGCACTCCAACCGAAACATATATAATATATCGCCGAGGATATTGAAATCGGCGGAGACCTCTCGTTTGGTTCGTTTCCTATACGAGCGGAGACACCTACGAGGCCGTAAAACATATTAAATGGACGTCGTAACCGGAAAGATGTTCGGTCGAGACTGAATCTGTAAAAGTCAACGGTGTGGAAGGGCAACCGCGTTCGATTTGTTGCTGGAATTCGCTGCACGAGCTTGTCTCATTGTCGCGAGAGTGTCGATCGTTCACGAAATTGAAAAGAAAGCGTTCGGTTCACAGAATCCCATTAATGTTAGTTCGTCGGCAATCTGCACTTTCTTCTAGCGAAATCTTGAAACGATTTAACTGAAGAGAGACATGGACTCTCTCTGAATGTTAAACCCTTGCCGTATTTTAAAGAGTCAGACTCGCCATTAAGATTTTCTTTTTCGATGAAATCAGATTTGATCCGCTTGTAATGAATACTTGAGCATTAAAATAAATGTAGCCATACAAGAATATAAATTTTCTTATTTCTTCTACGACGTTTTTGGGGATACAGTTAGGGATGAAGCTATGTAAGAAATTAGTAGCTTTAAGTAGACAGCGAGATTGTGAGCGTCACATACTTGTGAACGTTTTAAAATGCATGCAAAATAATTCTCCGCCCATAGATAATATTAAAACTTCCCAGTGTCTTCGGCAACTTCAGAATGTCGTTCCAATGTTTCGCAAAAATCGTCGGCAGTGTGTGAGCGCGCAAAGCAGCGCTGAAGCGCAAACAACGAGATCAAGATCAAGGCATGGATCGAAACCGAGAGATCCGCTTCCGGATCGAAAGGAGTTCGTAAAGGTGGGTCGATCAGAATGGAAAGGCTTTGGGGATTTTGCTTTTCGGCGTAGATTCGCCGCGGCAGACGGTTATCGACCGTTCGACGGAGGTAATTCCCGACGCGCGCGTTTCGAAAGCTTATCGAGGGCTCTGCTTATCGGGAATCTCCAGATGTCCGGGGTAACGCGAGGCGAAGCGAGGCAAAGCGAGGCGAGTCAAGAAAACGCCAATAACTTTCAGCGTCGCGACGCTAGCGTCACTCGTAAAACGCCGAGTGACCTGTAACTACGGACACAGCAATAAAGCGTCGGTTATTGCGCTTCCTCTCCGATCGAACTCGCGAATCCTTCGTTCAGATTTGATTCCCAAAAGAACTTTCGGAGGGCAAGTTCTATGGAAGGCTCGCGGAATTCTGGAATCGCGGGTGTACCTCGTTTCCCGCGAGAAATCGACCAGCAAAAAGTCGAAGTCGTTCGGAGCGGTCGCTCGCCTCTGTCCGAGTTCGTACGCCGGGCACGAATCTTGTTTACGTCATGTACGCTTTCCCTTCTGATATCGGTGATATTTGTCAGGGCACTGTTCCGAATGGAGAAGCGCCTCACGTAGGGATACGTGCGTCGTGTTTCGCCGAACGTTCGCTTGACACGGCTATTCCCTTCTACGTTTGCTAGATGTTACGCGCCGCCGCCGCGCCGGTTTCACCTTGCTCGCGGACCTCTTCCGTGAAAGATATCCGTTGCGACTTACTTTGCGGTCTCCATTTACTTTATCCTACATTATTAATACATCATAAGAATATTTTAACATTGATTCTACACGATCAAATTATTAAACACGATACACTCTTTCATACTTTATCATTTATTTCCTAGAATTTGAACATGGTTATGGAAAATATCAAAGAGTCCGAATCACCAACAGATTACAGCAACATCCCTAACATAATATTGTACAATATCCGTCATCGTTAATAGACTTTTACACAATAATCGATGACGAAGTTATTAGCCCTTAGCAGTCGAGGGGTGACTTAGAGTACCACTAAAACTTGTTGCACTGTTATCCACAATATTGTTTACATTACTAATATGTCAGTATCTAATCAATTACTACACATTTAAGTATTGTATGAGGTACTATATCAATTTCATATCTATAAAATGAAAAACGTCATATACAATGGAATTATTCATGTTTAATTTTCAAGTTACAATAGCTCCGACTGCAAAGGTTTAGATTACGTTATTGAGGGTGAGTTACTATTGCTGTTGAAGGATCTATTAAAGAATCTCCAGCCATGTATCAAAATTATGGAACAATTTCAGGATGGAACGAATTGGTTTTCGAAAAGAGACAGCAGGTTGCGGAACCAGCGTGATCCGAAAACTCAGCGAGACTAGAGGAGAGGCGGTAAGGGAGACAGTACAAAGGAAAAACGATAACTACGAGACGATAGAGAGAAAGAGAGATAGAGTCGTTCCATTCTAAGAAAGCAGTCGGAAAGCGCGATAATCGCGGGAATAGTGGGTCGCGCGTGCCAGTATCGAAAAAAAGGATAGGATGCGCCAGTAGGAGAATAAAGGGAGTATAGTTTTATAAGTGTTCGGGAGGAGCGGCCACGGAATGGCGGATGTAAGGCGGTTACGAGGAATGGAGTGAAGCCGAGCCGGTATTGCATTAAAATTTCCATAATAGCCGACTCCACGAACCTCTCCCTCCCCCGCAGTTGCATTACCCTGCATCCACTCTTTCTCTCTCTCTCTCTCTCTCTCAGGTTTCCTCTTCAGGCTCGCCCCTGCTGTTCCAAGCGCAAACACAGATGTATAATACATTTTCAACGTTTACTTTCATCGCGCGGGCCCGCGAATTTCGGAGGAGAGTTATTGCTCCGTTTCCTGATGTTCTCGCTCTCATCCCAGGGCGTTTCGTCGCGCTTAATAACGCGCCGTGAAAATTCGAAGAACGTGGAGGAAGAGGTATTATTACCGTCGAGCGGAACTGCGTTAAGGTGCGTGCACGATTCACTGTTTCCTCCGATTGTTCCTCTCTAGAGCCACTTCTTACCGTACAATGCAACATTCTGTGTATGTTACATTTCAGAGCAACTTTGAAGAGTGCTCCTATAAAATATTAGCTCGTTCGGAATGTCATTTCGTTTTCTCGAGGGAACATGAAAGCCAATTTTTTACCGTTTAGAATCTCTTGCGAATTTCTATTTCTGTATGTACAATTTAATGCTGTGGACATATTAAAAAGATGTAAGGTAATCGGTCTATTAGTTTCAGCTTACTAAGACAACTGAAAGAAGAAAGAAATGTTTATTCGGCTCCTAGATCTTGCAATCAATGTAAACATTTTTCATTTTGTATAAAGATCCGCAGTCTATTAATAACAAATGGAAGCGATGCCATCTCTACACGAAAAACGATGTTACTTTCCGAACGACTTAATAGTAGTTGGAAAACTGGCCGAGAGTCTGCGAAAAGATAGCACAAGTCTAAATATTCAGATTGGACTTCTGCTTGTAAAAATATGTAAAGAAGAACGAATGACATTTTTCAGTTGGCGCTTCGTTTCCGGGAGGATTGATTTTGCGAGCACAATCGCTGTGAAGTGGAAACGCAGCATAACGCGAAGGGTGAAGGGAAGAAGGAGACGACACGACAGTTAGGGGAAAAAATGAAGCGATTAAAGCTCCGTTAGGCGTGTCCCGCGTTGACTGGCGCTTTAAATCGCGGTCATGAAATTTCCCTTTAGCCGCGCTCGAGAACGGAGACCTCGGAAAGGAATAACCGAGCGCGTGGATTAACTCGATCATAAATGATTAACGAGAATGTACAGCCACGAGCCGTCTTAACAGGGTACCATCGACCGCGAGGTTTGCGCAGTAACACACAAGCCCGATTTTCTTTGACATACACCGTCAAAGCGCACGATACCGTAGAAACTTTCAATGAAACGCGATTTTCAACGTCGCTAACGGAAGAATTGGACATAAATTAGCGAACGGAAAGTTGAAATACAGAGAACTTTATCATTAATTCCACCCGTTTGTACAGAAAGAGAGCTCCGCGTTCTCTAAAGAAATTTGCCATCTCCATTTTATTCTGATATTATGTGCCGCAGAATGGTGCACTGTCGTTTCACCGTCTGATGACTCGCTTTATAATTTATGCGCTTCACGGTTAATGTAACTTTACGACCCTGTAGAATTATGTTAAAAAATCTAGCAGGTGAGCTCGGACAAGAAAGATTTTGTTAAACGCGTTACACGAGTTACGGGAAAACGTTTTCACAGGAAGAAATGTTAAGCTTAATACCGGCAAGGATTTACACTCAACGAGATTCCTGCAGTCGGTCTATTCACATACCACGGTTATACACATTAAATCGATCGAACCATCTTATTCCAATCTGTGAACCATTTCGCCTAATAGCCAGTTTAGATGGCTAATTTGGTCGCGAATTAGCCTGCAACGTTAACCCTTAGTACGTTAACCCGAGGTGACTCAGTTATCAATGTTGGTGTCTAATCAATTAGTAAACATTTCAGTATTGTATGAGGTATTATATCAATTTGATATATAAATGAGAGATATAAAATGAGAACCATAAAATGGTTCACCATAAAATGAGAGAAATCATATATAGACAGTGGATTTTATGCATTTATGACAAAAATGAGGTGTAATTTAAAACAGTAAAAACATTAGAAGAGAATTTAAAAATACTGTTATATTATTTCCAACCGATTAAACATATTAAGAAAGAAAACAAGTTTCTGTTTCACTCCAATTTGTTGTAAATCAGGTAAAAAATTTTTATTTTGCATAAAGATCCACTGTCTAATCATATACAATGGAATTATTCTAGCTAGGAAGAAATGTTTAATTTTTCAGTTAAAATAGCTCAGTACAAAGGGTTAAACCAACGGTGTCAGTAAAATTATGCGCATCTTTCCAAAATAGTTCAAGCAATTTCATATAAGAAGGAACTTCTTATCTCACATTTCTTCTATTATCTATCAAAATAATAACGTATAAAAGGTAACAAAGTCCCATTACTTTTCTGCCATTATAGCAATCTCGCTCTCTCCTCCTCTGCTAAAAAGCAACAAGCAGTCTCCAAACGAGCCCTCATGTTTCCCATCCGTTCCTGATTTGCGAAAATCTTCTGCGGCTCGAATTTCCAGAACAGTTTTTGATTTTTCCTGATTTTTAGTCCTTTGATTCCCAGTAACTTTGTTCCATGTAGTAGTCATTCGAACGGCATCCGATTCGATGCGAGGGGATTGCGTTTCCCATCCCTCGAGCGCTTTTGCATCAACAAGGGGGTTGTTTGCGCGCGACTCTCTAATCCGCTCGCATCGCCGTAAAGACTAAAGAGAACGCATTCTGGACTGTTTCATCCATCGTCCACGAACGTCCGAGATGAACGCGTTCTCCGGTTCGTTAGAGGACGTCTCCGTTCTCGCTGAACGTCCCGGCTCGCGAGAATCCATGCAAAAAATCTAACGAGCGTCCGCTTCCGCTCAACTCCGCCGTGGACGTTGTTTGATCCTTCGCCGAGGATATATCCCCTTTTACTCTATCCTTTTGTGCCGCATTTCTCGTTTGTTATAGAACATTACAGAGCTACGAGGCGCCGCGACAAATTCCAGAAACAACTCAAAACGTCTGTGCTCCGATTTCATTACTCGAAAGGTGTTTCAGTTAAGTGCAAATCGTTGTCGTCGCAAATGTACGACGCGGGTAACGAATACGTTCAGTTTTCAAAAAATCCTCCCCAAAAATTACTAAACATATGAAGTATTATATCAATTTCATATCCATAAAACGAAAAACATCATGTACAATGGAATTATTCCAGGTCGGAAGAAATGTTTAATTTTCCAGTTAAAACAGCTCCGACTCCAAACAGTTAACTCATAAATGTAATCGCTCGTCTTGTATGTCGTCCATCCAGTATAAAATTAGTTAAACGATGAAATAATATTGAATAAAAATTAGGTTACATCAATCAATTATTCTTAACCCTCAGCACTCGGTGACTCAGAGACTCACCACTAAAAATTGCTGTACCATTATTCAAAACATTGTTTACATTATTAAACATGTTGTATCGAGTATGAAACATGTAGTAAAATTGAAAAAATCATAGGGAATGGAAATATTCTAGCTAAGGAAAAATGTTTAATCTTCCATTTAAAACAGCTCCAAGTGCGAAGGGTTAAAGTTCAGAGTTTAAAGTCACGGTCAAACGGTAAACTTTCAACGGCGGTTAAACAAACAGCAGCGTCTCAGCGCCGATGTTCCCGATTCCCGTGACTTAGTTCACGGAAGCTCCGGGTGTTCTTTCGAAGCAAAAGTCTGGCGTCGTGGAAAATTGCTACCGGACACGTACCGATACGTCCCGATATGTTTCTGTACGTGACCAGCAGCGAGATCCAACGCTTAGCTCGTTCCTCGAACGAGGGAGACTCTTTTAATATCGATAAAGCCAGCTTCTTATCGTTCGATGCTCTCGCACAGGAACTACGGAGAGAGAGAGAGAGAGAGATGCTTCCCGCTGCAGGTTTTCGATGTTCAGCCAATAACGGAAGTGCTCGTATGTACACACACGGAACTGTCAGTCGCACCCGACTCGATGCACCACGAACTGCATCCGTCAGTCAGGTTGCGCTCACCCGCAGCCTGCATCGTGCGTGCGTGTACGCGAATTTTTCCGAATCTTCCTCGAGCCCACTGTATTCCACAAAGCCCGATCGATTCTGTGCGTAGCTGCAACAATGTACAGTAATGAATAAATGCGATGCTTTAATCCTTTCTCTGTGGATTTCAATTTTTGTTAATGAAATTATTGGAGCCACGGTATTAATACGGGAATGGGTTAAAAAGGAACATTTCATATAGAGTGCTTCTCCATAGGAGAATTTATAACAAGGAGCAGCGAGGCCACGAATAAATTCTGTCGGTTTTGTATTAGAACACCGAAAATACAGCTTCCTAGTCTTTCCGGATTCTCTTAGTTGTCTGTTAGTTTTGCATTATTTATTTATAGTTTATTTTAATGTGGTCGCATTAACAGGTCATTAGCGACCACAGACCCCGACTGTAAACGTAAAGACCAATTCATGCATTTTTTAAATGAAAAGGAAATATAATCTACTTATCAGAAATGAATTCTGGTATTCATAGTGATGAGGATGCGAACACAGCAGCCCCAGATTGGCTACTTCCTCGACCTCCCTCAACATTTCGAAAGATCCCTTCACTGATCTATTTGCAAAAACTGCAAAAATTATTTTCTTAATTTTGTTTCGAGACAGCTCCCTATCCTGGCTCTCCAATAAAAGACTTGAGAGGTGCTTTACTACTACATTATCACATCTCATTCTCACTTAGCCGCTTCTTTGACGCGTGTAAGCATAATCTCTGATGGCAAGTGTGGATGTAATCGAAGCACGATCTGTACGACGTATAAAGCCGTAAACTCATGGAATCTCTTTGTAAAATGTGCTACCAACTATCCTTAAATGTCGACATGTTTATAGCGGAACGTAATGTTAAGGCTTGTATTTATGTGCATTCCTTTTTCAACGATTGTAAGTTATCGATTTAAATCATATATTCTTTTTTGTAGACCCATTTAAGGGTCTGGAGAACTTAAATAAGAAAAAATTAAAACGAGGCCAGAAGGGACGGCCACGCTTAAAGGGATAAAATAAGTAGAATTTAGCAGGGCGATCGAAGGGAAACGCGCGTCGCAGTTGGCCGAGGAGGTCCCAGTTCCCAGCAATCTGGTAATTAAAATAGCCGGTGTATTTGCGACCGCTAAGGGGAAACAGCTGACGAGGAGAGCGAGTAGCCGGGCACGGGACAAGGGGAAAGACAGAGAGAAACGATATTCTCCCAAATGCGTCATTCTAATTTCGCTATTCTCTCGCCGCGGTTAAACGCACGGTCGGTCTGTCTGCCAATTATCGTCGGAATCTCGGCGAGAAGGAACCGACGTGGATACACGTCCGTGTACGCGTGTGTCGGAGCTATCTCTCTGGAAACAGGAGGACACGCGTTGTTCTATATATCCGTGTGCGTGCTCGTTCTGTCTGGTTCCCCGGGTAAAGTCGAGATCGAAAGCGCGCGAGAGCACTGAGCGCGCACGATCGCTTTTGCGACCCCGGGAGCCTAGAACCGGGAAATTAGCTGTTCCCACGATAAATTGGAGTTTCTGATTTTCGTTTTGCGGCCGTCAACGTCACGTCCCGGCCGGCCGTCCCTTCTCCCGTATCGTCTCGCATCGCTCTGCTCCGCTCTCTGCTTCATTCTGCTCTGCTTCATTTTCCTCTGCTTCGTTCCGCTCTCTCAGAAACCCAGAGAAAGTGATGCAGCTCGGATGCGCAGTAGAGCGGATCGAGAAAATATTTTTCTCGAAATCGAAGTTGTGCTTTCAGGTTGCGCATTGAGCCCAACATTTGAAAATTGAGGAAAAATATCAAAATCGAAGTATATTCTGTTATACACGCGAGGGCAACCAAATGATTAAACACATATTTTATGCGTATGGCCAGCTTACGTACCTCAGATACCTTCAAATTTAAACATTTTCACTCTGGAGTACGTAAACAGGCACTACACATAAAATATGTACTTAATTTAAAAGTTGGAAACACATCATTTAAAAAATTTTTTATGATTCTTACCAATTGCGATCTAAACCAATTTTTGTTTGCTCATTCTCTAGCAGACTAGTCGATCTACCATCCTAAAAACATTCAAGTTCTTCGAACCAATTTTGAAAAGGTTATGCGATTTTTAAGAGTGTTCATTTAATATTGTTCCAATATTTAATTTAAAATTTTGGGCTCAATGCGCAACCTGAAGGCATCGATTTTGATCCTGTCATTCGAACAACAACTTTATTCTCGTATGGGACGTTTCCGGAAAACATTTTTTTCAATCCGGTCTAATATGCAACGTGTAGCCTGCAGCGCGCGACCCGTTTACCAATTTCTGATAAATCGAGTTTCGTTTTCTCCCAATTCGGACCGTGTCTCTGTTTCCCACGTAGATCCTTGTTCTGCCGGTGGCTGGTTCGCGACCGTTTTCGATCGACAAGCAAACCGGTTTTCACAGGAATTTTCCATCCGTTTCTTCTGCGGGCTCGGTTCAAATAATACCCGACCCCGAAAGTTTAATATCCGCCCGGCAAGATTCGATCGGCCGCCGGAAAAATTCCAGAAATTCCGCGCCGTGCCGGCCTCGCGGTTTCGCTCCACGAGCTCGTTCGATTTCGCGCTCGATTTCGCACACGATCGATACAACGCAACGTGGGATGCTACGGTTTCCGTAGAATTTAGCTTGTACACAGAATCGAAGGAATTCGTTTGGTTCTGCGGGTAACCAGCTACCCAAAGTACTCGTTTACTATGTACTGAACAATAGGTTCATTCGACCAATTCGAAAAATTTTAGATGACTGCATAAGCTCGTGCTCGATTTTCATAGATATCGAAAACTGTACTGCACGGCGGAGTGTAAAAAAATTTATATCTTTTCTAATTTTTTTTTTATTTGAATTAATTTTAAATGAATAAATTTTATTTGGATTAACATACGGTCTGGTATACATCAGGTTGATTACAGTTATACATTAGTAGTGTAGATACAGCAGAATATAACGCATTAGGTACATAGCTTTAAATCTTTCAATTGCATTGCTTGAAAAAATTTCGAAAAAGATGATGTGTCTGAATATTCGGTTCCGTAAAGTAACGATCTGATATTTAAGGGTGGGAACAAATTGAGCTTGCTTAATCCTTTCATAAGATCAACTCTTTGCTATTCCAACAAGATACATTGCCAAATAATATGATTGAGATCTTGAATCTCATTGCCGCAGTTACATTTCGAATCATTTACTATTTGTATGTAGGCGTGAAAGAGATGCAATTCTCTTCTAATTGTAGAAAAGAATGGTGACTATATAATTGATTGATAAAGTATTCTGTATTCTCTAAAAGTTAACATTGCATTTTATTTTCAAGTCGGGCACGAACTCACGCAATCATGTAATAAAATGAACGAAGCGGAGACATGCAACGACTTCGTGGCCACCCATAACAGATGCTTGTACCAATTTCGAACCGCTAAACCCTGATTAGGTGCTGCACAGTATGACACAGTGGGAGGATGGAGAACCGCCTGTCACACGAGGACGTATTATCTCGTACACCGTTCGCCGCGCATCTGCGATCTATGGATTAGGAAATTCAATTTTCGATTTGCAGTCTCGGCACGCCGGGGCAGTAACGGGCCACAAATAAAAGCTCGGAGCGATCGGATTTCCGGGTACACGGTCCAGTTTCCGTTCCGACGAGCAATCGTCGGGGATTCTGACCGGGGCGGGATTCGTCGCGATACGTTGCGCGCCTCGCAATTAATGTTCGATCGTGCCTATCGCGCGGCGAACACGCGCTAAACTCTCTGCACCACCGAAAGGTTCCCGTACTCTCTCCGCGCTGCTGCTCCGTGTCAAGTTGATCGCTAGTTACCGATGCGCCGCGCCGCGTATACAAGATTGCCAATATCAGCACCGGATCCGATATATCGGCTGCGAGGAAAACGCAATTTTCCCTCCGTCTCGCGATTTCACGTCGAAGCCCGTTGTCCGATCGGTATCTGGCGAACGAACAGGCCTCCGGGAACGCGGGATCGTGATTACAAAATCGTTCGGACTCGGTCTGAAGAGTAATGAGATCGATGCTGTCTCTTTTTTCAGGAAATGTTCAGCTACACGTTGTTCTGGTTTTACTGGCCTCCTCGGAGAACAACGGAAAAATCGTTTATGTTTCCTTTATGTTTCCGGCGAGATTGTAGCGCTTTGCAAGTTTATGCGACGTGCGGCTGTCTAAAATGTATGAAGATGTTTGCATTCACGCATTTAGCTCCTGAAGTCGCGAATATGTACCGGGTGTTTCATAATTCATGGGTCATATCAAATTAGGTCAAGTCGATTCTACGGCTGGAAGTAAGACGAAAATCAAGAATAACGAAATTGAGATTCCGTTTTCAAGAACATTAAATTTAACCCTTTGCGGTCGTATGTCTACTCTCAGCCACCAAAGCCACACGATGGGGAACTATGAAAACTTCTTACCGAACGGTAATTGAATTATTAGACCGCGGACCTTTATGCAAAATAAAAATATTCTGCATTGATTGTGGGAAGCGAAGTAAAATAAAATTTGATTTCATCCCTTAATGACTTTATTGCATTAAAGACAACGTTACAATATTCTTCAATTTTTCTAACCGTTTACTGTTTTATGTTCCATCCAACCAATTTCTTTATAAATGCATAAAGATCCGCAGTCTATTAATTATGTAACAAGAGATGAATGTACTGCTTCATTTTTCAAATCTGCAGCAGCCTCATCACGACGAACGATTAAATAAATGCACTCTATGAAGCATCGCGAACAGTTTACGTATTAAATCGCATCTATTAGGTATCTGTTTGCCATAAATCAAGATCAAGAATATACCGTGCGGGCACACGAGTTTCCCCCGGTTGTGGGGAGGTTAAGGAAAATTGAATAGTCGCGGTGTTTGCTCGATTTCGCGCCAGTGGTTCATATCTTTCGCATCGTATATATCGAAATCGCCGCGATCAAAGTCCCGTGCAATTTTTCGTTCTAAACCTCGATCGAGTATGTATATATCCCGGGCGATCGCAGTGTCCGAACTGTAATAAAAGTTCGAATAAATATCTCCTGTCGTTCGATACATATCGAGACCAGGCGAGAGAGTGAGGTAGAAAGAGGAAAAGAGAAAGTGGAAGGGGAACGAGGGAATTTTTATGGAAAAAAGGAAGATAAACGATTTCGAAAAATTTCAACGAATCGGTGAACGGGCGACATTAAAAATGATAGAGAACGCTCTCCCGTCGACCGCGTCCACCTAACAGCATAAAATATTTTCCATCGTTTCCGGCGAGAGAGCGCGCGCGCACCAGTATAAATAATAGTCGTGGTATTCTTTCGATGGTAATTGTCACCGATATCGATGTCGACTCGAAACTGCTAGAAAATATTGAAATATCGGGACTCTTCGTTAGGCGTGCGCTTGTATTGGCCGGTCACGCTGCGTTTCGTATTCGATGCGATTCGATTCGGTTTGTCGCGTGCCACGGGACAGGGAGCGGTGAGGCGAGGCGAGGCAACGTTGAAACAAAGCGAGGACGAGTACGGTGCTCTATAGCGGCTCTACCGGCTACTTTATCGAGCCGTATTTCGAGTCAGAGTGGTTTCAGAGCCGAGGCGAAACGGCCCGACCGACCCCACGGCCGGATCGTTAAAACCATCGCGAAGGTAAGAAGCCGCGAGAAATATTGCGCGAGCGCGCGCGGGGACTCGAAACCGCGAGCTTAATCCAAGAAGCAGAGAGAAAAGATGTAGAGAGAGAGAGAGAGAGGGAAACCTAGAGTCAGAGAAGTAGAGAAGCAGGAAGGGCGACATTAAACTCAAAAGCTGCGTGTAGTGTCGCTCGGCGAGGAAACGAGAACCAAAGTTCCGCCAGTCAAGGGACCAAGAGAAGAGAAAGAAGAAATCAACGTCGACGACTCGAAACTTTCCTTCTTACCAACTTTTAACGAGGCCATGCCGGACGACTTTTTACCTCCATCCTATAATCGCCGAAACGAATAGACTGGTCGAAAGTCCCGCACCACAGCCTGAAACGATCGAGAGACGATCATCAGCGAAGCACCTCTTCTTACACTGATATGTTACTTTCTATCTTCATTATTTCCAAGCGTAATTCAGTTAGCCAGGATTAAAGTACCGATAACAAATTCAATTCTCGCGCTAACGTATTCGATCCGTGAATGGTCTGAGAAGATTACAGGTCAATTCTTACTTCATTAACCCTCGGACAACGGACGATTTTTATTGCAATTCATTGACGATGCTTACAAGGGAGGTTAAATGAAATTTTGGGGTAGAAATAGCCCTCAAAGCTATTAAAACTAAGAAATAAGCCGATTTAAAAAAGATAATTAGTTTGATAAACATGGCAAAAATTAACTTTTTTTGCAAAATTCTTGTCTAAACAAATTATTTTCATAAAAATTAATTTACACTAAAAGATTCGTCATTCAAAGACGCACAAATTGGATTTCGAAATTTTCGTCTAGGCTAATAATCTAGTTTCATTGTTCACTTAGCTATTCATTTAGTTTAATTGCCAGAATTTCTGATCTTCTGGGTCAGAACAGACCCAGGCACAGCCGTCGCGTCGGAGTGTTAACTGGTTTATGGAATTTTTCAGACGACCGAGTTTACAGTCGACTCTCTCGGAGCTGACGGAGTCCGTAACATAAAATTGGAGGCAGAACTGCGGAAAAGAAAGTGTACAAGCTCGAAGAACAATTAGCGTATAATCTCTTATATTTAAGCTCGGATCCGGTCACGTAGTTCCATTCCGTCCTGTTCGTTGATTAAACGCGACGGAAGAGAGTGTCGTTGGTGGCCCGTTTAACGGTGAGCTTCGGTGAGCAAACGTTTTCAGAAAATATCGTAAATTGCGGGATCGGAGGAAGACAAACGATTCGAGCGCCTCAACGTCGGAACAAGGTTCCACAGGGTGGACGGTAATTCCTGGTAATGCAACGGGCCAAACAGCGATTACGTTCGCCGCGCGCGTCGTGGAGACGTAGTAAAAGAGAACGGAAAGTTTCCGGGCGTTCATGAAATGCGATATTCTCTTCCTCTTCTTCTTCGTCTTCTTCCTCTTCCTGTTCTTCTTAATCGCAACCTAATTGCGCCAAAGCGGAGAGGACTCGATTCGTTTACGTTCGAGATTACGCGACCCTGTTTCGGCCGTTCCAGCAACTACGCGATTTTATTGGGTTCATGCGAAAGTAATAGGAATATTGGAGTAAGTTCGATATTAACTGAAAGCCACCGGGGAAATGTCCATTAATTACTAGCTGCGCCCCCTTTAACAAACATTTCCTGCGAGTCAATAAATAAAGACGCCTTTCATTTTACATCCACCCAGTAATATTATTATTTATTTATTGCTTCAAACCATATAATTCATCAAGCCAGTATATCGAATCTTTCTCGATGAGGATTTCCAAATCGATTGGATCTTTTTTAAAATACCAGAAATAATTCTATTATAGATTGTACAACGATGTCTCAAACACTGGGAAGAAGAACAATAGCTAATTATTGAATCATTATAGTTAGTCTTTATACTTGCAACAGTCCATTGAATGCAAGGTATCCTTTCAGAAAAGATTTTAAGAGTCTCTAACGACCGGTGATTTGTAATGAAGGTAAACCTGACGTCTCGATTGAACAATAAGAAAATAGTAGGGATGTGCGAGAACCCGAAAGTTTCGAGAATATGACATATGACACTCTTGAAAAGAATTCGTGATGGAATTTTGTATGATAATTAAATATTTCAGTAAAAATTAATTCATTTACCCTTACCGTTACGAAATTCTCATTTTAAGATTATAAATGAATTTATTAGCGAGCGAAGAATGGAAATTCAGAGGAATTGTGTAATATTTTTAGAGGGACATTAACAAGTTGGTTGCACAAGGGTTAAACAATCAGTGTTACCTTCATTCATCCTGTGAAGAGATTGAAGGAAGTTAGCTCTCGGTACAGAAACATTTTCTTCTGGCAGCGCGAGCGGATTCGCAAGTGAAAACGAACGTTTGACGGGTCATTTGCATGCTGAGGGATTTCCGTGCAGCTAGATCGAGTATTGTGCGTCGCGACGTCCAGCGTCGCCTCTCGTCGCAAGCTCTAAGAACAGCCGGCGAAGGAAGTCTTTCGGTTCGACCGGAACATCGTCGAGTTCCCGAAAACGGTCAAAGGGAAGCAACGTCACGTCGGAAAGAGCTTTTCATCCTGTTTACTCGCTCGAGAGTACTGTCAGTCGCATACTCGCGTAACATGCCGGCCAACCCGTAGAATTTCTCTCTTATTTACTTATTACTGTTTCTCTCTCTTACACACTCCGGTTTCTACCTTTCGTTTCCGTTGCCATCAACGCGCGACGTCTTCTCGGCTTTTGGAACGACCGCGCTTCACTCTGTAATCATGCATAAAACAAGCGTTTCTACCTCGAGAGCTTGACATCACGGAACCGTTTCCAAGGCATACATACTCGATTGTAAGCGTCGCAGTCGCGATCATTCCCAATTCACCAATTTCTCTCTCCCTCGAGTCTCTCGGTTCACTGGAACCGGCAACGATTAACCAGCTCGAAATTTGACGATCTCCAAGAAGATCCTCCCTCGTTAACGATGGGAATGCGTCAAGCCTCTTCCGAATGCTGGACGTTCACTGTGGTAGACTGATCAGGCACAGGATATCCGACGATTCGACCGATTATGGCTGCCAGCTAGGTTACTGCAAACGTTCGCCGTTTCCGCAAAATATTATGTCCATTCTCCAGGGGTATGCGAGAAATATCAGATCGGGAACAATTTCGAAAGAAGAATTCCCGAAAGAATCAGGATTCTCGAAATAATTTATACTTTATAATTATGGGTTGTGGAAAAAAAGGAGAAGGGGGCGGAATAGCAAAGATTATAACCCCGGGGGGATCATTAAAGTGATATATGTATATATAAATATAAATACACATTTATTAGGGGTATGTGAAAACCCGTTTTATCAGAACTAACAATTCGATCACCTGGTATATTCATGTGGGATTTACAGCAGGGAAATGTTGTTAACTATTCGCTCGATGGACGTTGCAAATGATTAGCGTTTAATATTCACTAGATTGCAATAAATTGACATTGTAGAGGACAGGCGAAGTAATTGTATTGACATTGCCCGTTCCATTTTCGCAGAAACAGCTGGTAACATCCGAGCGAATGTAACGGCCAAAGAAACGCGCTTAAAACGTGCTGCTCTTGACATCTTTTTTGTCTCTGAACCTGCCAGGTTTTATCCAGAGGGAATTTCTCAAGCTGCTGACAGGTAGCAGCAGGTTGCAAACTAACCAATTAACTTCTATGTTTTATTCTTATCGTTTTGCCGACCACTTCTTGCGCGTACCGCTGGAAGAAGATTCAAAATGTCTGGATTCAATTTCCTTAGACATATCAATTAAACAAATAAATGTAGTAAAGTCTCAATCAATTTTTATCATGCATCTAGCAAGAACAATGCAACTCAATACGTCGACGATAATCTTCAAAGGGTTATACTTTAGACTTGCTATAATAATTAATAATAATTAATAATTAATTTTCACTATTTATGTATAGTGTAATTAATGCAATCAATAAGGCGACGATCATCCTCAAAGGTTTATACTTTAGATTTGCTGCCAATAATTAATTTTCAGTATACCTATAGTGAGATTAATGCAATTCAATATGTCGACGATCATCATCAAAGGGTTATATTTTAGACGCACTGTGAATAATTGCGATTTTAATCTCTCCAATAATTCTATACTTTCCAACTTGTTATGCTTTATCAAGAGGGGAATGGTTAATTGATTGTGAATTGACAGCAAATTGCAAATATTCTATGAACTAGTATTCTATGAACTCCAATATTTTCATAGGTTTTGTGTCAACAACCCTAACTTTCTTTTCATCGTGCTCCTCACGGTTCCGCTTCGACTTCCGCAAACGTCACGTCGGGACGATTAATTGATCGAGCGGTCAGAGGAGACGATCCCATATCGATGTCAGGGGTCTTTCAGGTTCTATCTCCTTGCTCGAGTTGCGCAGTATGCCCAGAGTTCGATCCTAACCCTGCAGCGAAGCCTCTGCTGCGTCGCTAACACGCGATGCTGTCGTAACTTTCGTCGAATTTACATGCGACGGCCATTCGAGGTCCGAGGTTTACGAATATCTGCAGACGACCTCCCTGTGATCCGCGAAAATTGGCCCGATTAGGCCAGCAATCAATTTGATAGAGATCTCAATTGCCGCAATTCAGGTAGAACATTTTTATTTTGTAGAAAGATGCGCTACCGAACGATCACTTTGATGAATTGAGAAGTCGCCAGATTTAAATTGCGGAAGAGATATAATTAATGGTTATTAACTCGTGTGGAGTGTGTGCAAGCTGTTGATATTAAATAAAGTTGTATAATTTGGGAGATCAAATAAAATTGCAATTAAAACCAACGGTCTGCTGCTGGAGGAAATGAAAACGGTCGGACGCTTGCATTCGAGCATTTTTACTTAAATTTTAAATTAATTTTTTAATATTGAAACAGTTTATATTTCATTTCCCCTTTCATTCTAGCCCTTAATTAAAAGAGAAATGATTATGCTACCTTTGTACAGTCAATATACTGCAGCTATTTAATATTTCATGGAGCAGGGGAGACTTTAAATAATAATTCAAAAAGACATGTTTTTGATAAACAGGTGAATATAATTTTTGCCGAATTATTTAACATTAATTAATAATAATATATATATATATATAGACCCAATATCATATATATATATATGGGATCATGAATTTTTCCGAAATTTTTTGTTCGTTTGGATTAAAAGCGCCGATAAAAATGCAAGGATAGGGCGATTTTGGGAAAACCGGATTGATTGGAATATAGTTCGCGAATTCCTAAGCGAGTTTCCAAGGCCGCAGCCGGGCGCAACGTGCGCGTTTCCTGTTCCCCGTTCCGAGAATAGTAATGGGAATTGTCTGGTTCGACGCGCGAAAGTTCGAAGATTGACTGCAAATGGGCTAGACGGATTAATTAACGTCGATGGATGTTGCGAATTGAGTTGTTAACGCGGATCGGGACACACGCGTCGCGTGTCCAATCTACCTGACATACTCCTAAGGGATTCGGGTATTATATATATTGCAGAAATTAATTAAACCCGTCGCGCAGCCATGCATCTGGGTTAATTCGCGTCAACGTCAATTTTCGCCGTGAATTATAAGCCAAGAGCAGATCGGAACTTATATATACATATATACATATACATACATATAATATCCCAGAGAAATCGTTCGCTTCCGAATCACTTGGACAGGAAACTGACAAGAGGCGAATAAACGACACACGGTGACAATTAGTTGCGACTTCCAGCGATTCGACCGGGGATATCTTTAAATTATGTAAAACGCTAGAGTGGATTGTGTCGGGGACCGAGTTCGACGACCTCCGGTCACGATTATTTCGCAATTACTTCGCTGGGCTATTTTAGCAGGCCAGCTAGACTTTCTATTAGCGATTCATTGTATTGATCGCCGTTTTATTTTAAATCCAGCTCTTTCATCCTCCAAATTGAAAATTCGTTAATTATTCGAGAGAAAGTACATTTTCATTTAACTTCCGTTTCTCGCGATTGACTTGGACAATTTTTATTCTGCATACAGATCTATGTATTGTCGTGGTAAAATATATTTTTTAAAAGCCTAAATATCTCGAAGGAACAGAACCTGGAATTTCACGTTCATAATCACCACCTCAATTCTCTGGGACGAGCGAGACGTTTGGGTTTCGTGGCGTCAAAGAGTGGTTGTCTCGTTAGAGAAAATATATTCCTAAAATATTAAAGTTAAAGAATCGAGTTTGGCCACGAAAAGTCGCTTCACGGACGAGACGGGAACCGGGACGAGAACTGGAACGTTAATTGCGCTTCGGAGGTTGCCAGAAAAGAGACGAGGCGCCGGCCGAGAGAAGAAATAACGCGACTCTCGGTTGAAGAGGGAGATGGAACCCAGAGAAAGAGAAAGAGAGAGAAAGAGAGAGAGAGAGACTGGTTGCAATCCTACCAAGCATTTTGGGTCGTGTTTGTTCAACCGTCCGAGCTTTTTTCCCAAGATTAACGCCCCTCGCTGTCACAAATACACGCCGCGGAATCGCGTAGCTGCACTTTGCGGGGTACAAGGGCCGCAATTTGTCGATCGCATTAAACCTGTCGCCGACGGAAAACTAAACGACGCTGCTGTCGTTCTACCGCCGTGTTTTCGCTTCCGAACGAGATCACTGCCACTGCCGAAACTAGATTCGCAGCTAGGCCACAGCGGAACGCTTCAAGAAAAATTTCCTCTACATAGGAGAAGTATCGTTTGAAGCTTGTGAATGTCTTTCTCACTGAATAGACAATTCCTGTGATTATTATAAAATAATACCGTCGCTAATATCAGATGATTGCATAAGTTCGTGCTCGATTTTTGTAGATGTCTAGTAATTATATAGTCACCATTCCTTTCTACAATTAAAAAAAAATTTTAATTGGTTAATGAAGCTGTATTCTTTAAAATTTAACCATTGATCTCTGCAATTGGCATAAATGACGAATCGAATGTGGAACGCGTTAATGGAAAATCCTATCGCCAAATGAACGTCCTCCGTGTGCACCGCCGTTCGGCGTTCCCAGCAGTTATGGTATCGCTTGGGCAGCCAAGCTATGGTAAACCAGCAAACAATGCTAACCGTAGCACGAAGAAACAGAGCAGAGAAGTACTAAGGAAGAGAAAGGTAGCGAGAAATAGGAAGGGACGGAAGAAGCGAAGAGGAAACACACCGGGACGCACCCGGGGAGACTTTATGAGTTTATGAGAGCAAGCGCGAAGCCGGGGTTGGGCCAGCCAGCAAAATAAGAGGCTCCTCTAACTATCCAACTACCTCGTCTCGTATCTTTTTCATTTACGCGCTGTTTACAACGCGTCGGGCATTACTTTTATCGCAGGCTCGGCTTGCCTCGGCACCGGCCGCCGCGCCGCCACCCTCTCTGAATTACTCGAATGCCACCGGGCGGCTTGCTAAGGGTTTGTTGCGACGAAAACAGTTTAGAGACGAACGTTTCTTATGTTTCTTTGTGTAGAATGCCTGTCTCGCGAATTCCTTCACGGAACTCGACGAACGGAAGAACAACCGTCACGCGAATCATTCGTCTCTTATACCCTATCTCTGTTACTGCGTTTTCGTGCTGTCCCACTGGCGAAGGAATATTCAACGAGTATTGGTGTAATACGTTCTTTTTTTTTAAAATTTGTTTTTACGTCGCATTCAACTGCTATGATCATTAGCGACGGGACTTACAGTTTATTAAGATGGGTTCCGAACCACATTGAGCACCACAATTTTTGATGTCACATGGAATCTTATTAATTAGAAGACTACATTGGAAGCATTTCCAGAGGTTAGAGTAATACGTTCTGTTTCACGTGGCACATTGACTTTTTAATCATTTGACACATTGACTCTTTAACTAAATATTTTAAATCGACATTAAACATTTCTGCCCACCTAGAATAATTTCATTGTAATTGATTAGACACCAACATATTTAAACATAGACAAAACAATATTTTGAATAATGGTCCAGCAATTTTTAATGACGATTCTGAATCACCACTCGAGTGGTAAGGGTTCAAGAGAAATGATTTCACACATTAAAAAAATTGTTCAATGTCTCTCAACTCCCTAGAATTCGCATTTGTGCAAGAATGGCTTCGTGAAGATGGCTGCCACGTCTTTCCAGTTTAAGATACGTGGCTCATTTTTCCAGACAATACTAGTGACGTGTTAATAGGATGTACAAATTGGTTTTTTAAAGCATCATAACTTTGCGTACACAAAAATTGTTGAACTTCATCCGACACACAGCATATGGTCCTACGAATGTTCATCTGCAAGCATAAACGACGTTTTTGTCTCGGAACGAGCCCAGAACATATTCGGTTGCTCTCCCTCCACGTCCGTTTAACGAATAATTGTCCGAGTTGTACAAAAGTAAATAATGCCGTCGAAATGCCGGCTCGGAGCGGATCACTCGATGCAATTTATCCGGCAATCCGATTACATCGTCGAAATATTTTCACCGGTCGTCCGCGCATTAACGCGCAATGTATGCGTGGCGGCGGTGATTCAATATCCGTCTATAAATATTATTCTTCGACGAGAGCTGCATTGCCGGAAAATTGAACGATCGTCGATACGTATTAGCCGCCGGAAACACGTCGACGCGCGCGCAACAACCGATCGAAGCGGGCCGGAAACGAAGAAATGCGGCTCCCATCGCCTAAACGCATTCATACTAATTATCATCGAACCTCCGCTGATAAAGTTAGAAGGAACGATTAGACTGTAGATCTTTATACAAAATAAAAATTGTTTGCATCTGATAAGTTTTAAAGTTGTTTTCCGTGTAGAGGTGACATTGCTTCCATTTGTTATTACTAGACTGCGGATGTTTATGCAATTTTCAATTTTAGTAGGCAAATTTTAAGACAGTGGGATCAAATAAAATCTGATCTTCAGTAGTAATAGCCTTTGTAGATATGAAATAAATGAAAATCGTACTCGCGCGATACTATCGAATTTAATATTCTGGTATTTTTGTGTGTGTGAAAATTTCCAGAAGCCATAAATGCATAAAGATCCGCAGTCTAGTTAAAAATGTCATAAAACGTCTTCTAAATGGTAAAAAATTGGTTTTCATTTTCCCTCGAGAAAACGAAATGACTTTTCGAACGATCTGATAAAATCTGCAATTTGGTGGTTGCAGTCTTCATTAAGTTGAATAATCTTAAATGATCTCTGCCACGAAAAGTCTGATCGCAGGCCGACGTGCACTGTTGCAGTTGCAATTCCAGTTGCAGGCGACTGTGGAATGCGAGCGGATTCGCCGAAGAATCTCGAACGGGCGGCGAATTAACGGGCTTAATCGTGGAATAGCATCGCGGCGCTCGTTTATTTTTACGGATCCGGCTGCGGAATGACGTCGATAATCTCGGAAACGCGCCGAGGGCGACGCCGCGAGACGATCCGCGATTTTTGGTCGAATCTGGTAAACTACTATTGAAATCAGTATGCTTGGACACTGGAGGACCTGTTCGATTATATTGATGCGACACGGAGAGCTCCGAAAGAGTCGAACGTCGAACATCGATGCGGAAAATAGGCTTTCGAGATTAATTGGCTCCTCTAGGGAAGCTCGCGGAGCACGGGGCGATAGTTCGGTATCGCGACGAGCGCCGGCTATTTCGCGAACACAGGCCAATTAACTTTTTCATTCGAACCGAGTGGCGCCAAGCGGAGCAGAGCAGAGCCGAGCTGAGCGGAGTAGAACTGCGTTTTGTTCTTTGTACCAGAGCGTCGAACAACGCCGTTTCGAATTAACGAGCTTCCCAGCCACACAGTAGCCCCTAGATTTTTCTGCTTCCGGGGCTTCACCCGATTTACCCACTTCCAATTTAATCCTTAATGACCGGGCTGGGCTAGCTGCGTTTACGCTAAGCTGTAGTGACAGTGATGATGTCGATCGGGAACGAGGACCCGACTGAACTCTTTTTAGTTGGCTAGACAAATATTTTGCCAAACGGACAGGCTGGGTCAAATGAACACTGAACGACGCGAATATGATTGAATTCTTTTTAGACAACTGAACAAATATTTGACGAGCATCATTCAAGCAAGGAAAGAGACTACTTGATGCAGATCTACAAAATGTATTTTGTAAATCTTCGATATTGGCCGACTCGCAGCATAAAAAAATTGTAAAAAACAAGTCGTACGGTCGTATATTAAAAAAGTTGTCTTTTTAAGAGTGTCCGATTGTTGCGAGTGTATCGACACACATGTCCCCGTTGTTTTCAAACAGTGACTGTATCCTGCAATATTAAACTGATTTGAAACGAATTCATGAAATAGCCGTGTCTACCGAAACATCTCGATTTTCCATTGACCAAGCGAAAACAGTTTTGTCCAGCAGGCAAAGCTTATTTCGGTCGTGCGGCCACCGTTGCCTGATTGACAGTCCTTTCGGACTAAATGCCGCGCATCGAAATATTGCGGAGGAATACGGCCGTCGTTGAATTGAATCCGGCGAATATCGGCGACAAACCGGAAACTTGTACAATCGGTAACCGTTTTCCGATGAATTTCCAGGCCTGTCGCTTTTCATCGTTCGAAACGAACGCACGGCTCAGTGCGGCGGTTAGTATCCCGCGCATTTCTATCGTTCGCGATCCGACGCGGGCTCCTTTGTTCAAGGACAAAGGTACCTCGTGGATCGAAATCGAAAATGGAAATCGAGAGAGAGAGCGCGCGCGTGCCGACGAAAGAAAGATCGGGGAACACGCGGCTTCACGAAGGTTCTTCGATCGCAAACAACAATTTTCAGAGCGGCGGCACGCGCCGCCAGTTTTTTACTGCCCCTCGGACTGATTCGATCCCGAACATAAAATCCGTCGGGGATTTTAATTCCAGGTTCGGGTCGTAAAATTTCTGCGGCTCGAGATCTCGCGTATTCCCATTCGAAACCGGCGCGGCGCGCTTCCACTGCCACACAGGGGGCTGAATCGAAGATTTTAGTGATATTTTATCAAGAAATGAACTTTCTCAAAAATGGAAGAATTGTCAAAGAACTGTCAAAGTTGAATATTTTATAATCTACGTTCGACACCCGAAAAATGTCCTTTCTTTGTCGCGATATTTCGATGATCCTGTTTAATCCTTTATCACCGTTTTATTCCTACTGTAAACAGCATTATTTTCTGGCAAAAGTTATTTGAAGAATTATTCGAAGTCTTCGAATAATAGATGGAAATATAGACGAATATCTTATTCCAAGCTTCGAATAAATCCGCTTTGAATAAAAAAATTATCTTTTATTCATCGAATAAATTCTCGTCGAATGAATTAATTTAAAAAACGATTCGACTAAAAGATACTTTTCTCATTGTGCAGAGGACAATAATTTTGTTATTGCTTTGGTGAAGCTATTTATTGGCGGGAAGTTAAGATTGTGTAGATATATCATTACTGCTTGCATTGCCGATACGTTTCAAAGTTTCGCGCAGTTGTCGCGCGCAATCGGTACAGGCTCGTAAACTGTGCATTGTTCTTATTGGCTGGTTTGCGTGGTTCCTCTAAAGCGGCAAAAGCGTCGCGAGTTATTTTTTGCGTTTCGGCGCATCGGTTTTCGCCGAACTGGGCGTCTTGCTTCTTTGTTCTCGCCCCGCTTTACTTTTGGCCCTCTTCATGGGCGAGACCTTCGGGACGATTATGGGCGGGAGCGGGCCAACTCCGGCCAGAGGAATGTAATTTCGTGGCGCTTTAAATTCAATTTCGAGCGTGTTCCTAAGATCGTCGTTGTACAAAATTTGTCTCTGCGCCTTCAACGAGAACGACTCCTCGTCAGCCGTTGTCGCTGGCGGTGTCTTGTCCGTTATCACGTGAACCTTCGTGCATCCTGGCTTGCATTTCGTCTCAGCTGCTCGCGGAAAGACGAAACTGTTAGCGTAAAGGGTTGTTCCTTTAACCTTCTGATGTCGAGTCACGCTCGACAAAGGAGTGCAAAGGGTTAACAAGTTTTCTGGCGATTTCTCAAACATAACAAACAATTTAAGACAAACAAGTTTTAATGTCAACTAGAATATGCAAGGAAAAAAATATACATTTACAAGAAAACAAAATATCGATGATCTTGAAAATTCCGGAACGAAATGAGCTCGAGAGAAAAAAATACATTAAAACAAGGTTAAATCAAGATTAAATCAAGGATATTATTTTTTGGAGGATTTAGCGGAAGTTGAGGGTTCAATTTCGATAATGGAGGGGCTGCGGAGGAATTCGTCGATCGCGCACGGACGCGTTAAACGAAACGAAACGGAACGAAACGAAATGCATCGAACCTTCAGCATCCGGGCAATCGAACTCGAAGCTCAATTTTTGCCGCAGCTCGGTCGACTCGTCCGACCGCTCAAATTGCCTTTGCCGCTTCGGTATTCTCACAGCGATAATGCTTTCGCCGACCTCGTGCGACACCTCGTCGTACGGAGGCTGGGCGTCGGGGTGCGGGCACACCGGGTGAAGGCATTTCAGACAGGTGCATCGGTTGCACGACATGATCATATGCGAGTCAACTATACAATTTACCGATCCTCTTCCGGACGCATCCGGCCCGTTTCCCGAATTTCGTTTATCGGGAACACGCCATTTCTTCTCAGTGGCCCGAACTGTGCAGTTTGTTGCGATCGAGCGGCGATCGCTGCAACCTCAGGATGTACAACGGATTCCAAAATCGGATCAAAGTTAAACTAGTGAAAATATTCCGAGAATCTAAGAATCGTTACCAGCGTCATTGATATGTGACATCTACAACCCTAAAGTTAACTCAAAGATATTTTTATCTACTTATGTATTATTCAAAGAAATTATAGAAACTACATGTCCCCAGTTGCGCAACAGCGTAGAAAGAATTAGTGCACAGAGTGTTTCGAGATAGGAAGAGATTCGTTACAAAAATGTACCGCAAAATTGACCTTACCATGAAACGAAGTTAAAATCACGACCGCGAGCGTGATTCTGCGATCACTGTGATAAATCACGGTTACTCATCACTAGTGAAGACTGCGCGAGCCCGCTGGGAGGTAAGAAATAATAGTAATACGGGGGCGGCGAGTAAATGGGGACGGAATGATCGAACCGAAGCGATTATACCCGCGCCGGGTGTAACGACTTAAACGAACTCCAAGCAGACCGTTTAATTCATCGAATTAAACTCCCAATTACACGCGAAATTGCGTTAGCCTGAAAAGTTTCCGAGGAAAGTGGCGAAGCCTTCGCGAAGAATTTCATTTAAAAACCGATAATTCGATTGTAGTCGGAGCCTGAACTTTGATCAAACAGCAAAAAGTGTAACAAAGTGGATTTCATTAATAGACGTCGCTTTTTATATCGCCGAGGGGCGGTGGGGTAGGGGCCAGAAGGGGAGGAGGAGGAACGGGCATCGCTTCGTTGAAATTTCATTCCTTCGCGGGCGGTCGCGTGTAATCGAGCTACGACGGGGCACCCGTGTAAATTTTAATTAAATACGTGTCGTAATACGGAACAAAGTTCTGGATACGCGGCAGTCGAGTTAATTTCATTAATATTTTGTACGTGCTCACCGACAGGCGAGCGAGAAATCGAGAAACCCGAGAAGAGAGACGGATAGAGATACAGAGAAAGCGAACCGATCGCAGAGGACGCTCTGTATCAAATATCGCGGAACGGTTCTCGCTCTGAAACAATCGTTTAACAATTTCGCGTGCAAACATTTTCATGAAGGATCTCGAGCACATAGAAACAAGTAATTGCAATTCGTCCGGTAGTTCTAGTAGCAATGTTAAATTAACACATCGAGTACCACGACAATGGTCCGAACATATTCAAGCAAGGAAGCGAACCGATCGCGAGCGGAGAACGCTCTGTATCAAATATCGCGGAACGGTTCTCGCTCTGAAACGATCGTTTAACAATTTCGCGTGAAAACATTTTCCTGAAGATCCTCTAAAAATTAGAAACAAGTAATTGCAATCTGTCCGATTGTTCTAGTAGACAGGAAATTACAGGAAATACAAATGAACAAGTAAAATTAAATAAACACGCAGAAGTTCAGCAGGTTCTCTCATGCGGCTCGATAAGTGAGGAATTCGGGGCTTCGCCCTGCCTTCCGCCATGCCCACTCGTCTAACAACCGTTCGACCGGTTTCATTAATATTTCGTACGTGCTCACAGGCGAGCGAGAAATTGAGAAACCGGAGCAGAGAAACGGATAGAGTATACTCTATATAAAATATCATGGAACTGTTTCTAAAACGTTGCACAGAATCCGAGGTATCTACCGTTTGGCCGTGACTGAATCAATCGGTAAACCGGCAGCCCCACGATTAAACGTACAAGCAACATTTTCGCTTCGATCTCGTTTCGTGCTCCGACCGCAAATATTATACGAACGCGATTCACCGAAACCGGCAAAGCCGTTTGCGCCTCGCTATTCCGATCTTCACTCCACCATTAATTTCTAATTGCCAGCCTAAGCTCCGACAAGTATACTTTTCATGGCGTATCACGCCATTGTCCACGTTAATCACGGCCACGTTTCCACGTTGCCTCTACTATTCGATGCGAAACAGGAGAGATGATCAAAGAGATGATGAAAATTTCATCCCGATCCGGGTAATTATCCTGCCGGGTTGTTGCGAAGTGCGTGGATAAGCTTCTGAGAAAATTGTTTCGTTAGACTGTGCATTTTTTTGCGCGTCCCCTGAACTTTGTTGCTGTGAACTCGAAGTTGACGGAAATGTTTCTTC
This sequence comes from Lasioglossum marginatum, assembly GCA_028455795.1. Lineage (NCBI taxonomy): Eukaryota > Metazoa > Arthropoda > Insecta > Hymenoptera > Halictidae > Lasioglossum > Lasioglossum marginatum. The sequence goes on along the minus strand of CM052260.1, from coordinate 2,489,093 downwards.
ATCTAAATATGAACGTACATGATGTCTTTATAACGTAATTAAATTTTAATATCACATCAATCTTAACATCTGAAGTAAGATGTCTTTTTCGAGACATCTTAAAGACGTTTTGTTCGGGACATTTTAAAGATCTGTGGGTCTTTTTCGGCACTAAATGATTTGAATATTTTGGAGACCTTATGAAAGGGTCTAGTTTACTGTACTACAGTGACTAAACTACATGCCCTAATTATAGAGCAGGTCTTTTAGATGTCAAACAGCTGTTTTAGAAACGACTTAAAGACGTACCGTTTTGTGACACAAGACTTTCAGGAGCCATTCGGAAGCCGTTCGGAACATTTGGAAGATCTTTGTGCTATCTGGGAGAATGTACAGCATGTAACTGGTGCACACCAGAAGACGTTCGGTATAATTACGAGCCTAAAATGTTTCGTCGGGCGATTCGGCCATCGTCGAATAACTCTGGGCTCGGTCCAAGGAAATTACACGGGCTCGCGGCCCGCAGATCCCGAAACGCCGGCTTTCGCTTTAACCCTTGGAAATATGTCCTCCTCGGAGTAAGTACGTAATGCATGGAAAGAACTTGAGCTGGCACGCGAAGGCACGGGGCTACGAGCAAACAGCGTGCACCCCGGCTAGCGGCTCCTCGGTCCGCTTAGTATTTTTCATTCCTCACCGCCGAGGATAGAGGAGAGACGCTGGCTGCTATGCCGCCGCTGCTTCGAGATAAGACCGGAGACGAAGAAACGGGCAAAAGTGGGATGTAGATGAGAAAGGAGCGTTCCGTGGACCTTTACCAGCCTTGGAAGGGGAGCTAAACGAGACACCGGAGTCCCGCGGTGCTGCCGTTTCTTCAAACGCTGGCCAAAATTCAATTTCTAAAGTATAGGACAACCTGCAGCTCGATTTGCTATCTACGTATCAATGAATCAAACGCTGCTTGAATCTTTCGGATAGGTTCCGAGATACAGTCGAAATTGACCAACTATCATTTTGTTCCAGTTTTGTACAGAGTGTTTTGTACAGAGTACAAAATTATATGTCGCGAAATTAACCTTGACATTGAATCCCGAGGTCAGAATTGTTTTTTATTGCAAAGGAACTGTAGGTCTCAATTCAACCGTTGTCTTAGAAAACGACTTTAAAGATTCGTGAACTATTTTATTCCATATGGCTACAGGGTGTCTTAAAATGGTATACACGTGGAGGGGATGATTCTACAATAAGTCGAAAAAATACAAAAAATTTGTTCATTTGACGCATCGTTTGCGAGAAAATTCACTAACAATCCGTCAAGTTCGAGTGCCTATCGTTCTTAAGAAGTAGAACGAGTCAGCCATGAACAAACGCGTCAGACGATTCGTAGTCAATAGCACGCGGGTTCGCCGAATTTCCAAACTCGAATAACCTCGGAAAGGAGAAGACAAATGAAAAAAATTTGTACTATATTTTCTCATGTAGAATCATCCCCTCCACGTTTATACCATCTTGGGACCCTGTAGACATGTGGAATAAAATGGTTTACGAATATTTAATTCGTAACGATGTATAATTTTGAAACACCCCAATAGTCCATTTATAATCCATATCTGCCTTCTGTTATTCGTCAATGATTAATTGCATTTAAAAAACACGACCCACTAGATGTAGAAAGTACGGCAGCAATGTAAAATCAATGGATAAAAATGTTTAAATTAAATGTTCGGACTGTTCGGTCTCGGGAATACAGGAACAGCGATGTTCGTGAAAAATCGTAAGAGATTGCGAATGTTCTCCATGTTTTTAAGAAACGGCACCACTGCGCGCCGCAACGAGATAGGAGGAGATTGCGGCCGCTTTCTTCCGAAAATGTCCTCTGGACACGAGAAACCGTGATGTCGGGAAAGCCTCTCGTGGACGTCGCGTCGCGTCGACGGTTTTCATTGTTTCGCGGCCGTGCGTTTTCTTTTTCCCTCTCCCGTTTCATCTTTTCGATCCGACCGCGCCCGGAGAAATATCGCGTCATCTTGCTAAGCGAAAGCTCTCCCCTTATTCCTACAAGATATCGCAGACAGACGAAGATTGGTCCCGTCCAACGACCGAACCACCGTCTTTGTCCCGCAGCCGTGCGAATCTTTGCGATTCCACCTTCCCGTAGCCGCGAATTTTCCGCGCAATCGCTGCTCCGCTCTGATTCTCTCGCTTCCCAACATTGGTATTACGGAGCTGCAAAAGTGACCATTTTACTTATGGTAAATGTGTTTATCCATTGTGTTTCTCCAAATTTTTGTATGATATATAGGATGGTCCACCTAAATGCAACCACCTAAATATTAGATAGATACCTAGATAGTCTGCGTCGATTGCAAGAAATAGAAACTAATTGAATATTATTTCTCCCTTAATGATTTTAATAAATAGGTGGTTACATTTAGATGGACCATCCTGTATACCTAAGGAAATACCTTTGTTAAATTCCTCATGGATGCATTTTTCTCATCTCGCTATTCAACAAGCGAAAGGACCAATGGACAGCTCGTCGTCTAATTAGCGGTGGAGCGATCTAAGCGCGCATTGTCCCAACGGAAAACAAAATTTAATGAAACGCACACCACGGAACAAAACGAATCTCGTGGTCGCACAGCTCGTTACTTTCGGTCTGTAGATCGTTTTTCCGCAAGCTGCGTTCGCTTCGATTTCGCGGGTCGTTTATTTATTTGCGACACTCGAGTTTGTCAAAACAGTCGGGCTTTATTTAACCGGTTTGCGGTTCTCCGGGGTATAATATCATTGTACGTCAACGAGACGACGCGACGCGCAACGCGAAACGAGCCGGGCCTGGCCGTATTCATTGTAACGGCTAACGAGCTGACCGTAACATCGTTGCGCTAGTTGCGAAAACCCAACAAATTTTTAATGAGATATTCGAAAGAGAAGAAAGTTACTCGCTCGAACGTATCCTGCTCCCTCCACCCCCTACCCTTCGTGACGCGTAAAACTTTTCCATAATTCCTAGCAATTAACGTTATTTCATCCGCATTAAAATAATTCGCCGGCTTTCCCGCCGCTAAAGACGAATCGAGACAAGAGCCTTTGATGGTCCTCGTTCTCTACCGTCCCGTGTTTGTTATGTCGTTTAATTCAATTCGAGGTGATTTAAGACGATTCCTGTTCAAGAACCTTCCTTTGCAAATTCGTCGCGATTGCGTTGCGTTTTTTCGCTCTCCCCCCTGTCTCCTTGGAGAACGCCGGAGAAAATGGTCTCTGTAGTGTCGAACTTATTCCGTCTGATAACAAGTCCTTTTCTGGAATTAGTCCGTGCTCTTTGAACGACGGCATTATGCTTAACCGGGTGTTTCAATTGGGTCCCATGGAAATCACCGACGCAAATTTCCCCGACACGGTTTTCACCGACAACATTTCACCGACTTCAGATTTGACCGACAATAACTTTGGCCGACAACGCCTTTAACCGAAAACGACTTTGATCGACAACGATTTTGAACGACAACGAATTTGATCGACAACGAATTGACAAAGATTTTGTCCGGCAACGATTTAGACCGGCTATTTTAGCTGACGATTTTAGCCGACGACAGTAATAACCAACAGTAACATAATACTGTCGTCGGTTAAAGTCGTTGCCGGTCAAAATCGTTGCCGGACAAATTCGTGGTCGGCCAAAATCGTTGTCGATCAAATTCGTTGTCGGTCAAAATCGTTGTCGATCAAAGTCGTTTTCGGTTAAAGGCGTTGTCGGCCAAAGTTATTGTCGGTCAAATCTGGAGTCGGTGAAATGTTGTCGGTGAAAATCGTGTCGGGGAAATTTGTGTCGGTGATTTCCATGGGACCCGTTTCAATTAGCGGCCACTGTCTTTCTGAACCAATTAACTCCGAGCAATCTTTCGCGAGGGCGACAGGCATGTTTGAATATTGTAACGTTGACTGATCTTTTAACGTTGAATGATCTTTTGATGTCTCATTCAGTAAATTTGCAAAGCTTGTAAAATTATGTAAATGTATAGAGAACGACGAGGAGCATTTCCAATACTCGAATATGCTTTGATTGCTGATACAATTACTGTATTATACATACATATACGCTGACCTAATACAATTATTAGGTCGTTCGGAATATCATCTCGTTTTCTCAAGGGGAAATGAAGGCTAATTTTTTTTTACCATTTACAAGAAGTTTTATGACATTTTGTTCCATGATCTTCTGCGATTTTTCAGGCAATTTAAAGATCCCATGGTCGTAGAATTTCTGTTTTCTATTAGCAAAAAATTGAGTTTTATATGAGTTTTTACGACATTATTTGAAATGAAATTTACACCGCATAAAAAATGTTGAGAAACAGCACACAATTTTTTCTTTAGTACACTGCATTTTCATTCTTGCGGTAATAAAAAAGCAAAAGGTGATGGAGAAGAAAAACGAAATTACTTTTCGAACGCCCTAATATAATAAACCAAATATGGCATGATAAGACTGGAACAAAGGGGGATCAAGAATCGCAAACGGTTAAAAATGGACGACCGATCAGAAAGCGTTGACCGCGCAAAAATGATGATTCGACTAAACAGATTCAATTACAAACAGTTTACCCGGCGCTCTCTCGTCGGACGAGCGTCGATTTTGATTTCACGTGGGAACGGGAAACATTTTCGCGGTGGGAAGAATCGGTGGGAAACTAACTGGGCCGAAGAATGGAGCACCATCGAGTTGCACGGCGCGTCATCGGCCGCGTAGATTAATGTAAATGCAATCGAGATTATCGGGTCTGGCTGGCATCAATAAAATTGCAATCGTCCTCCGATTCGGTACAGAGCGCTCTCGGCCAATTTGCCTTTGCCAAAGTTTAGCTCCGGCGCGTTCTAGTACGCTGGCTAAATAAATGAATAGCGAACGCATAATGACCAGCAGCGAAACCGACGCGCGACGCGTGTAAACATTAAATCGCGGCGTGGTTTAGGCGGAAAGAATTATTTACGGTCGACAATAATGCGGCATAACCCGTCTACTCGTTGTAATCGTATTAACAATTCCATCCCCTTTAATTGCGGTCACCTTTGTCCCGGTGATCGTCGCGATACAGACGCTGATTACTCTGTCTGTGGATTCTTCTGCGAAATAAAAATATTCCGATTATTTATAGGAAGTGGAAAGTACAGTCCGCGACAATTCGATAAACAGACAGCGGATTTTATGCATTTAGACGACAATGAGTAGGTGTAATTTAAAATAGTAAAACAATTTAAGGAATTTAAATACACTGTTATATTATTTCCAACTGATTAAACGTATTAAGAAGAAAAATTAATTTCTATTTCACTCCAATTTGTTGCAATTCATGTAGACAATTTTTAAAACGAGATAATTATGGGTTATATGAAAGAACATCATCGTCTTTCATACAGAGTGTTATTACTTCTGGAGACGTCGTTCAACGCAGTGTTTTCGTTAGTAATGTTATCAAAAAAAAGTCAATTTCTCAAGAATTTCGAATTTCATCTACCCAATTTTGCTGTAAATGCATAAAGATCCGCAGTCAAATAATAACACTCTACATGAAAGACCATGAAGTTCTTTCGTATAACACATAAAATTTAGTATTGTCGCGGACTGTAGATGGAATATAATGTTTTTATTTTTAACATATCCTTGAATGGTTCTGATTGAATTTTCGGCGAAATTGGCCAATAAACTGACAAAGCAAGCCTCGTTTCTGGGAGGGACGATGGCGGAAGTTGTGCACGCGACGCGCCGGAAGCAGTCATTATCTCCGCCTTTTCGGAATCAATTTAGGTACATATATTTTCAGAGCGAGGCTCTTACATCGAAACCATGAAACGGCCTCGCCTCTCTCCTTGCCGTTTCAAATGCACTCGCCGATCAACCGAATCAATTTAATTAAGGACCTAATGCATTATCGGTGTGTGGCGTCGATTCTATAGACCGGCATCATTTATAGAAATTTCAGGACGTCGATCAGAGGAGAACGGTTGTATGGCAGCGCGGTGCTTTCGGGAGCATTCGATTCGGAAGCCGTGCACATGTCTATACTTTGACTAGACGTTTCCATGCAAACGCATTTAACGCATCAATTCCCTCTCTCTCTCTCTCTCGATTCCTCTCTTTGATCACATTATCGTAGCAAACTTTCTTCAAACTGGCAACACTTTGCATGGTACGATTATTCGTTGCAACCACAACGTTTGCGAGCTTCGCGAGTGTTTATCCGCAGGCGAACGCATTTCGAAAGAACAGGTTCGTGATCGAAATGTTATCGAACAACCGACTGCTCGATGTTTGTTGTTCCGCTGGAGTATTGTTCGATTCGTCTACTCGCTCTCTGCAACCCTGTTTCAGCACCGCCATTATTGTTGCTAGCACTATTGCTCTGGCGAACGCCATTACCGCGGTTAATCTTCCGGTGAGGCTCTTTGATGAGTTTGGGTGAATTAGCCAGTTTCTTCTCTAAATATGAACAATGTTCTATTATAACGAGTTATGTAGTAGTCAAGGAACGGAGAATACATTGTTCGAAAGTACCAGTAAACTTACGTTCTTGTGGATATTATTGAAACAGCTTGATTATATGATTTTATGAAATTATAAGAAGATTGTACATGCTTCGTACACGCATGTTTACAAATAATTAATTGGAATTCTGTCAATCTCTGAATACTGCCGTTGTTATAAATGCATAAAATCAAGAGTCTACGGCTGATTAGTTTCGCATGCTCGAAAGGTTGACGGAGAACAGGGTGCATTGAGAAGAACTTAGTCGATTCGCGCGTTCCCGGGCCCGGTGGCTTATGGTCGCGAGCCATCGGCTCCGTTGACAGTAGAAAACGGTCCCGCGGGCATTTACAACGCTTGATATAGACCGGTTACTTTAATTTCCGGTCGGCCGGTGTCTCTGGGAAGCGAGCCCGCCGCGGCATTATCAGCTGCGACCGTCCATGTTTCCGGCACGCGAAAGTTTTCATGAATTTGCAAGTTTACCGGTGAACTCGTTCGCGTTTTAATCAATACGTTCCCGGAGGAAGAGCGAGCGAAAGAGAGAGAGAGAAAGAGAGAGAGAGAGAGAATGGAGAGGGGAAGAGAAAGGGAAAGAGGATGGCTCTCGACCGAATAGAAACTTCGAGGACTCGTCGATGATATTTAACGCAATACCGTTACCGAGGGGCCGCGGCGCTTGGACTTCCATTTAATTGGACTTTTCCTCGGAGCTTAAGGAATTACTTCCACGTAATTGTTCGGTATGGACCGTTCGTTAGGACGACGGAGCCAAGAATCGGCGACGGCCATCGGGTCGCGTTTGCAACTTTATCGCTCGATCCGATTAAGATTGAAGCCGATTCGTTCGCCCGAAAATCAAGCTCGCGAAGCTCTGCGGTCGGAGGACGCTTCGACTTTGACTCGCGCGAGCTTGATCCCGATTCCTCGAATCTCCAGTTTCTCGATTCCTTGATTTCTCGATTCCTCCGGAAGTCGTTTGTCCGCGTTTCTACCGTCCTTCCATCGGCCGAGCTTGTTAGGCTACTGGCAACCCGGGAGCTTGGTGAGTTTAACCCTCTGCGGCCAATCATGTTTTGCGCACATTCCCTGGACGACCTGGGTTGCGTTTATATTCACTACTAGTTTTTATATCGTTCTAGGCTATCGAATTCAAACGATTCAGAAATACATGCAGTGGGGGTAAAAAGTATTCGTACACTTTTTAGAAACGAATAATTTTTTACCAACAGCTTGAGCTTTTTTGAGACGTTAGAGGGATTAGTTTACTAGCTAACGTGATTGATGATTTTTGAATTGTTTGCCTGTGCCTGTAACGAAAATTTCAAACATATTCAGTATTTTGGAAATCTAAGTAACTGATGCCGATGTCTGTAAATCGTTTTGATACGTCCACCGCATTAAATCGTACGAGTCCATTTTCGTCAGAAAAGCCAATCCATAGACTTCCGGTGGCTAAAGTGTGTGACAAAGCTTATGGTCGTGGCCAACAATTCTCTTTAGATAGTTGTCTTTGTTGGTTGGATGAGAACGTGTCCCGCGTCACCGGCTCGTAATTTTGAAACCGTGTACCTCATCGAGTTAACAAAGTAGACAAAAGAACCGGCCGAAAGAACGGTTCGGTGTAATTAAACCTCTTCGCGTTTTTCCGGCTCCTCGTTAGGGGCGACTGTTCTTGTCGCTCCATCGAGTACGGGGCTGGAATACGAGAGACGAGCCGACTGCTTATGATTTAAACGAGTTGTTTATTTATCCAGCGCGGGGGAACGTTACCCCGATTTTACCCCGCGGCGCAAGGATTCACGCGGAGTTGGTAATGAACTTCGGTTTTGATGGTAACCTGTAGCTAATGTCGGTTTGACTTTGTTGATAAATTGCGATTTACGTGCGTCTAACCGCGATCTCGTATAGAGCGTTATATCAATTTGCTGGCGTGATAGAGAAGGGATAATCCTCTATGGGGAAATAAGTCGAAAGTGGAGGGTAAAGTTTTGATGGAGTCTCTATGTATGACTTGCTAGTTCTACTTGTAAATATGGAGGTGGTCTAAATTGGCGCGTCTTCAGATTGAACTAAAGTACAATTTATTAGGATTAAGAGAAGGAATAAACATCTATCCAGCTCTAGTTCCCTGTAACCGATATACAAAGTTTCACATTTGATTCTGCACTCTATCCATGACATTAATTATGAAATACAATACCATTCAAGTGTACGATCATTTCATTCAATTTTCCATTACATTTTCACAGAAGTGGGAATATTAATATCGGAATACATACTATCAATTTTGTTAATGGTAGCGGTGGTGTCGTCTATCAGGTTGTCAATCATTTCTACGGACTATAGTTTCCAAAAGTCCTCTTTTACGTGGAATGACATATCGATATTATTTGATCGTTCTTGTTTGGCTTATGCAGGGCTTGATAATAATATAAATTAGAGATCTCTATTTCACGTGTATTTAAATATACGTGTATTAACGTATCCGCATTTCAATTCGCATTAATTTTTAGGATGCAGTTACTAATTTAATGTTCTGACAAAAACGACTTCTTTTATATATATACATATAGCTTTAAAATCTGTAATGTCTTCAAGACACGAAGATTGAATACCATTCAATCTCACTATTAAAAATGTCCATATAATCATCCCACTCTTTTTTCCAACATTTATTCAGATATTAGATGATTGCATAAGTTCTCTAATTGTAGAAAAGAATAGTGACTATGTAATTGCGTAATAAAGCTGTATTCTTTAAAATTTAAATCAGACACGAACTTATGCAATCATCTGATAGTATATGTATATATTTAATTTTCCATTCAAATATATCGTATAATAGCCACATCTAATCAAAATAAAACAATCAAATCAAGCTGGAAGCTTGTATTCTTTAATTACCATTTTGTTGAATATAAGTAAGTGTCCTGTGATGTATGTACGAGAGTGTAAATATATGTGTGTTATAAATACACGTTCAAAACCACGATCTTTAGTACGAATGAATCCTGAACTGGAACGGGGGAATTTGGCAGGAATAGACAACAGGGGGAAAAATGGCAAAACATGGACGATCGACGGCCAAGATCGACGATTTCGCGGGTTGGGTATCGCAGACTCGCGTCGCGAAGTAGAATGCTGGGTAAAGGAGGAAGGTCGATGGGGAGGTCAGCGCGTGACAAATGAGGCTGTTTGTTCGAGGCTCGTACAACACACGGATAACGAGCTCTCTCGGAGGTCTCGGGGTCCTCTTTGCCTTTCGACTCCCAGCCTCGACTGCTGCCTCGTCTCGACTTGGCGTCTCTCGACCATCCGAGAAAATTGCATACTTTAAACACACCTGGCCACCTTCTCCTACCTTCCTCTCTCATTCTGTCTCTCTTTCTCTCTTTCGCTCGAGTATGTCGTTGCGTTTAATTGACGCGGTAATTAGCGATGAAACGGACGGTTTTGCAATTAGAAACCTCGAGGATGGTGGAGCGAGAGAAGAAGGAAAGTACATATGAAGAAGACGACTGGGAATGTCGGGAAAAGAAATTCGCTGACGGTCGATGCCAGCCACGTCTGGTCACGACCTGCTGCGACTTCAACACGCAGATGTCGTTCGAACACGGTTGTTGTTCGATTTTAAATGATGCAATTCTTGAGAGTCCTTTCCCTATCTCTTTGTTGAGTTTTTTTCATTTCAGCACTTTAAATCCTTCTAGGTTTATTTTGCTTTACAAGAATAACTACAAGTGAATACAATAATAATTGCAGATTACAATCTTTGAAAAAAGAATGAATACAGAGACAAGCTTCAACATTTGGTTTCGCTATGAGTGTGTTTACATTTAGAGGTGGTTGAAGGCCCAGACCAAGTAGGGTATTTATTAGCTTGCGTCTTCGTGAATTATACGATTCGCATCTTTGATGAATTTATTGGTTTATGGTTCGGGTACGGCTAGAAGGTGTCTGTTGACACCCTTGGGAAATGTTTACATCTCGCGTTTCTGTAATATCGTCTATGTGCGTTGCGCTAATTAAGAAACCTCCTATTCTGCTATTGGCTAAGGCCCTGCTTTCCGATATTTGGTGGTGGGAATTTTTCATCCCCACGAGGTTTCCTTATTCATGGACTTTCGAGGGAAGGTCAGTCGCAACTTACAGTCTCAGTCTTATAGCTCCCTAACTTTGTATATACCGTTGTTCACTCGTTTTATTAACGTTATTTGCAAGACAAGACAACAATAGTTTTGTCCCGTTATATCAACGATCTAGTAATAAACAATACGTTAATGCGTCAGATAAGGAAACAGATTAACGTGTCTAATTGACGCGACAATTAGGAACGAAGCGGACGGTTCAGCAATTAAGAAACCTCGAAGAGGGTGGTACGAGGGAAGGGAAGCTGAAGAAGACGACACGGAATGTCGGTAAAAGAAATTCGCTGACGGTCGATGGGAGGGAAGATTGTTCGCGACCCGCGACTACCGCGGGTCGCAGTCTTTTCGGAATCGTAAAGCGTACGTGAAGGGAAGCCGAAGTAGCGCTCTCGGAGGACGTGTCTAGAATCGAGCGGGTTCGGTTAATTAGCAGCTGTTTCGCTGGGAGATCCGGTTGTAATTACGTATTATGAGGTTGCCCGGTCGAACCGACGCATCGAATCGTATCGAATCGAATCCCATCGACTCGCATCGACTCGCGGCGCGCCGGTATCCGCTGACGTAATATCGGCGTCCTTAATTAGCTCATCGATAAATAGAATCAAGGGAGAAGAGTCGGTCGTCGGCGATTGTTCGCGTCGATACCGTGAAAAGTTGCGGGCTCCGGCAGCAGACAGACGCGGCAAATGAGCTGTCAGCCCGGCGGCGCGTCCCGGTTCATGGATATCGATTAATTTTTCCTTTAATCCGGTCGTTCCGTCGCCTTCCTCCGACTCTCTTCTCCCCTCCACTCTCCGTTCTCTCTTCTCTCTTCGGAATATGTAATCCTGGCCTCGCATAAAATTTATCCCGCGCTTCCGTTCGCTAAATTCTGTCATCGATCGCGGACCAGCAGCAGCGCGACGCGTCCCGACCACTAGAAATTATTTTCTCGCCTCTCTTCCCTCTGTTCCTCACCCCACCCCCGCTCCGTCCCACGCCCTTTCCTTCGAATTAATTTAGGGTAATTCAAATCGATTCCAAAAGTTTCCGCGGTGCCGGGCGACAAGTCCGCTCAGCCGTGCTCGATTCTAATGCCGTTACCGGTCGAACGACCGCTCGTAGAGCCGGATAACCGGTAACGTGGTTACCGATTCGATCGGAATTATTAACGTGGATAGCGTTATGATTGGATCGAACAGGCGCGACGCTTACTTTAATTCGAAATTATCCTGGCATGCGGCAGGCACCGCGTCTATTTTACTTCAGTTCGTGGAAACGATGAAAACGCGTTGGTCAGATTTTTAGAAATTCATTTGTTGAAATTCAAATTAACAAGATCGTACAATTGAAAAAACTTCTCAGCTACAGGAAACGTGCTACGAAGCCGATTATATCTGGAAAACTCACTTTTCAGCACGGTCTACATCATAGCTCTGAACAGGATGAACATTTTCATTTGAAACTATCACCGAAAGTGTAGACTACCACTCTCTATCGAATAGATTATTCACATCGCTTTCGCATCGCTACAAAATTATGTATTACTTGTTAACGCAGATAATTACAAAGAGAATGACTGTTCCTCGCTGTATAACATCGACAGAAATGTTCAACACTCATCTCAGTATACTCAAAATGAACTTCATTCGAAATGCCTATAATAAAAAAACAGGAGAGTTCGTCAAACAGCACAATCTACATCATAGCTCTGAGTCGGATGAACATTTTCATTTGAAACTATCACCGAAAGTGTAGACTACCACTCTCTACCGAATAGATTATTCACATCGTTTTCGCATCGCTACAAAATTATGTATAACTTGTTAACGCAGATAATTACAAAGAGGATCACTGTTCCTCGCTGTATAACATCGGCAGAAATGTTCAACATTCGTCTCAGTGCAACAGAAATGAACTTTATTCGATATGCCTATAATAAAAAACAGGAGAGTTCATCAAACTGTACGAAAGCAACGCAAGCTCAAAACTAACCATAGATTCTTGCTATCGAATAGTCCAACGGCCCCTTAAATTCTATCGTTTTTGCCCACCCTTTCCAGTCGACAAATTTTAATATACGTCCTCGTCGAATTCGGACCAGCCCCCGAAACTCCGCTAGCGCGTGGAATCGTCGACGGCGCGGCGTGGAAAAAGCGGAACGGATGAACGGAACGTCGCGATAATTCGCGAATAAATTCCGCCACCCCGACTCCGACGTCGACGTGGAAATTTATCGTCCGCTCCGCGCTTCGAAGACGTCTCCACGACCTTCCACTGGACGTGATTGCGATTGATTCACCGACGTGCGACATCTTCTTGGAAATCCCGAGACTTCAAATCCGAGATTTCACGCGACCCAATAATTGCGTACAAATTGTCAAAACATTGTGGATAGTCGTCTCGCAACCACAATTAACCAGTAACTAGACCTGCATTTGTAATAGCTACACTGCGAATCTTTATTCAAAATAAAAATGTTTTGCATTGATTGTGGGAAGCAGGAATAACATAAAAAATGATTTCATTCCTTAACGACTTTGTTAAACAGTAAAATCTTTTACTGTTTTGTATTTCACCCAACCAAATTCTTTATAAATGCATAAAGATCCGCAGTCTAGTAATAGCTTATAATTAGACAGCGGATCTTTATGCAAAAGAAAAATTTTGTACCTGAATCGCAACAAACTGGAGTGAAACAGGAGTTTACTTTCTTTCTTTATTGCATACATTCTGCTCATTATCTACGACCTCACTGATTTTAGATAAAGGAGACAAAGAAATTTATCGAATCAATTCCCATGCAAGCAACTTCATCATTTCAATAATTTTAAGATGAAAAATATAAAATCCGTCATTTAACCGACAGTGGTAGGTTTATTGTTCACAAAAGGAAGACAGTACCTCGCTGACTATAAACTGAGCAACACGCATATATAATAAATTACTTTTACAAAAGCCCTACACATTGCTGTCATCTTTTCGCACGTTTTCCGGCGCAGCGAGGCGTTGTCAGTTTTTCGCCAACATCGAAGATATCTGTCATTGCCGAATTCGAGCGTGTATCGCGGTAGCGATGGCTGGTTGGCTCGTGTTGTCTCTGACGCTCGCCTCGGGTATAATGAAGAGAGACTCGGGGCAGTTGTCAGTCGAGGCAGCCTCGCGCTGTCTGGACACGGATTTCCATGCGGGAGGTCCGCGTGCTCGGTCCGAGTTCCTCGTAATCGTTTCCCGATTACGGGATCAGGCGCGATATTAATTACGACATAAATTAACGTCACCGATATTAAATAGATCGGGACGGGGCGGGTCGAGATGGGATGAAATGGGACGAGATGGGGTCGGACCAGGAAACTGGACGAAGAGAGAAGGTGCAGGGGCGGTGAAACTCGGTGAACAGATTCGGAACAGAGGATCCGTATTACTGCTCGTTCGATCGCAAACGCGGATAGAAACGGGCGCGCGCGCGGTATCGATGAAATTATAGTCGGTGTTTCGACGGTAATAAAATGCAAATTGGAGTCGAGGAGCTCGTCGCGATTCCCTCTTCGCTGCAACGATCGTTCAAACGAGTTTCCGAAATGGAGCAGCAGCCACCTCGCTCGCGAAGGAACCTGCCGGAGCCCACGACGCTTATGGTTGTCCACGATCACTGGAATTTCGTGCATCCGTCCCGCGATGTTGTCTTGAGATGCGTACGATCATAAAATGCAACAAATAAAAATTTTCTGTGACGTTCTTGTTACATCCCAGTCGGCGGACTGCATCGTTTTAGCTGTTTCTTTCATGTTTCGTATATTAATCAATTTCTAATTAACATTAACCCTTTGCACTCGGAGCTATTTTAACTGGAAAATTAAACATTTGTTCGAGCTAGAATATTTCTATTCTTTATGATATTCGAAATTTCACGGGTATGAAATTGATATAGTAATTCATACAATACTTAAATGCTTAGTAATTGATCAGACACCAACATATTCAATAATGTAAACAATACTTTGAATAATGCTACAACAATTTTCAGTGACATCTCAAAAATACACAGTCTTGGCAGCAAGAATATTTGACAAACCTTGAATTAGTGGATTGAAATTTTTCTTTAATTTTCTTCTCCCCAACAGTTCTCACTGTATTCATTCGGTCGTTGTCTCCGGTGGCAAATTTTCTGATTTCTCATTGACTATCTGGTACGTAACAGGTCTCGGAAAAGTCGCGCGACCTCGATAATCGATACTGCAGAGACGTAAAAATCGTCGGGGCCGTAACACGCGGCTCGACACTATATCCTCTCTCTCTCTCTTTCACTCCGTGGTGGCAAAGAGGAAATTCGAGATCGTAAGTTGATTACTTTTTTCGATCTCTTCGACGCTTTTTCTCTTTCTTAATCGAGAGAAACGAGGAGATGAGCCGTGATAACGATATCCGGCGCCTCGGCGATACCTTAAATAAGTATCTCTTTCTCAGCTCGGGCTCGCGAATCGGAAACGACGCTTTCGCCTACGGTAAATCCTCCCTTCCTGTGTCCCTTATCCACTCACGTAAACGTACTCGCGTTAGCACACGCAGCATCGATACACATTATTTCGCTTAATATATCGTTTTGAACAAAGATTATCATTTTTATATAAACACATTAAAATCCGTAATATTCCTTTTACACAATCCTAAATGAAATGATTAAATTACGCCACTGGGGCGGACATGTTGGTTCACGACTGAAATACACTCCCGTCCGAAAATCACCGGACACTTAATTATCTTCAACAAAATGGTAATTAAAGAGTACAAGCTTCCAACTTGATTTTATTGTCTTATCTTGATTAGATTTACCTATTATACTTTAATAACAAAAAATCGTCTGAATCCAAAAATTGAATAAGTATGAGCGGCAGTGTGTAACTGTAGCTCTTGAAAGGTCTATTAAAAAATCTCTAATCACGGAACACAGATTTCAGAAAATTTATGAAATAATTCCCGGTGGATGATGTATTGAAGAAAGAATGGAACTACTCGGTTCCAGTTTCCACTATCAACGCAATCAATTTTGATTTAGCATAAAGATCGACAATGAAGCAATGATCATCGATTCTCGATCCATCAACCGCAGTTTCCTCGACTGATCCTCGACCGGAAGTCGACTGTTTCTCCGGGGGCAATCGATCAAGCGAACTTTTCGCGTTCCGCGATCAATTAGCAAACTATCAGCTCGACAAACGCGAAACATTAATCGTGGAAAGCCGATATCGGAAGAGCGTTGGCGCGATTCAAATCCGGCTAGTTCCGAGACAGCCATTAGACCTCGCCTCCGCCCCCACCCCCGGGGGTACGTCTATAATAATTGAAAGAGGGCGAGGATATCTTGGAGCTCATAAATATAACCGTCGATAAGGAGCTGCTGGTGTGCCTAGGCTCGGGAATGGATGGACCCGAAGACAGTACACCCTAAAGGACGAGCTTGGGACACCGTATTACGGTGGTCGATCGAAACCAATAAATCACTCGTCGCTCGGCTACCGATGACGTTCGCCATCGATCATTCGCAATTCGCAAGGAGGGATCGTTGACCCAGACCACCGCCTCGCGGATCGGCTCGTATCCGCTCGGTTCACCGTGTGCCGACTACTCGCCTAATCGATATTCGACCATTAAGTAGAGACACTTAATTAAGATCAATAAGGCTTTCGCTGCGGCATTAACGCTAGATGACGGTCCACTTTGACGAGACGCAACTTCCCGAGGAATCGTGTTGATCGATGCGAATTCGACTAACGAACCACTAATCTCCTCGCAAATCAGAGGGAATTTTTTAGATTTTCATTTTGGACATTTTGGGTTCGATAGCTTTGATTATTTTGCGGTATTTTTGAGGATGATGCTTTCGGGTTTCTCGAGCTTAATACAACTAAATGACAAAAACTGAAACAATTCTAAAAACGAAAGTGTATTATTCTCAGGCTTAGTACCACTAAATGATAAAAATTGAAACAATTTTAAAGCGAATGTATATTACTCTCAGGCTTAGCATCACTAAATGATAAAAATTGAAGCAATTCTAAAAATGAATGTATATTACTCTCGGGCTTAATACACTAAATGATAAAAATTGAAACAATTCTAGAAATGAATATATATTTTCCAGTTTAGTACCACTAATTGATAAAAATGGAAACAATTCTAAAAACGAATGTGTATGATTCTCAGGCTCAGTACCATTAAATGATAAAAATTGAAGCAATTGTGAAAATGCATGTAAACGACAAAAACTTCGAGAACATTAAAGAATGAAAGATCGTCAAACGAGAAGCTGAATTGACTAGGTAATGTCTTCCGGGAATTTTTCGATTGTGTTTTTATTCCACCATGAATGGACTCATGTGCCCCATTATTGCATAATAGTTGCCGAGAGGCGAATGCATTTACGATGTATACAAAAGCACATCATATTTATCGGTTTTCATCCATTACAATTCACGAGAATGAAGCACACGCGTTTCATATACTCCACGAATACTACAAACATGTTTAAAATTTGTGTTATGCCAGATTGCGAAATACTAAGCGGTAAAAATTTCAAAAGAATTAAAAATATTGTTACACTCTTTTCGATTTATTAAATGAATATTCTATTTAACGCCTGTTTGTTGTTTTGCAATTATTGCAACAAAATTTACAATTTACGCGAGGTACTGTTTCATATGTGCTGGGAATATTGCTGATATGTTTAGAACGTTTTATAACATCGTGATATATATGTTTTGACACTTTTGGTGGCACAAGTACAATTTATTAAACGTAAAAAACGAAAAATTCACGCGTTCGTGTCTATGAGTTACGAGATGTCAGTGTCGGGGAACGTAAAATAGAAGTGAATTCATTTTTCGATGTCTCGTAAATTGTACATACAAATTTTATTGATAAGGTTGCGAGCGAACTCCAATTATATTCAAGTATCGTTATTATATCACAGTATCGTTATTATATCACAGTATCAATTTCATTGTGGACGTGTTGTAATTGTCTGTTTAAAATTGATAATTAGAGTTTATCATGATAAAAATAAGTGAGATTTTAATGATTAAAGAAAGAGAAAATTCTGTCTGGCACCTTTTTATTGCAATTGCTAAAGAAACTGTTAAGTTTACTTAATTAGTGTTTGTTCTCGTGTAACATTTCGATGTTTACGATAATGAGTACCTGTCAGTTTATGGGGGTCTGACCGTGTTTGAGCTGGCTGCACGAGACGATGCTAGTTGCAACTAGGCTACTTTGCTTTAGATAGTAGCACGGACGATTTCGCTGGCGTCTTCCTCCTCGGGAAGACGCCCGTAGCGTCACGTCGCGTCGTTTGGTTTAAATTCCCTTGGAAATCCGTCGGGGTTTCAATAATTGATTTGAAAGCGACGCGTGCTAGCGTAGCGACGCCTCGGTTAGACACTGGCCCGCTGAGAGAAGGCGAATTACGAGTCCGTGTTTACGAAATAATGCGTTTGCGTGCATGATTGCGACGGGATAGCCTCCCCATGGAAAATAGAGACACCCTCCCGCAAACTGAAACGAGAGGATCTATCTTCAACGCCAGTACGAGCAGATCAGTTATATCTCTGGCTTTACAATTGTCAGTAGACAACAAATATACATTTTCTACCTGAATTGCAACGAACTGGACTGAAGTAGAAATTTATTTTCTTTTTGAAAATATTACTGGATGGGCGAAAATTTAAGTAAGACAAAATTGAAGAATAGAGAATAAACGAAAATAAAGAATTTTATATTACAGCATTTTTTGAAAATTTTATTAAGCTTAAAGATCCACTGTCTACTAACAATTAACAGACGAAACCGATTTATTTATTCGTCATTTTCGTCTTACATTGTCATGGAGAATCCCCCTTCAATTTTCTCCCACCTGTAGTCGAACACCCTATATAACAGTATTTTAAAATTCTTCTAAAATTCTTCTGTTTCTTTAGTTTCGTATTTCACCTATTCTTGATCACCATAATTGCAAAAATTTCACAGCCTACTCACGAAGAGAGTATCACGAAGAAATCAGATTGTGAGATACGGTACATTTCCATGCACTATATTTCAGCATTGTCCACTTTCCAGAATTTGGAAGATTGATTGATCGTCTAAATCTGCAACACATTATTGACATCAGCTGCAACATTGTCTATGATTCCTGTACGATTAATAAATGAATGACGCTCTACTATTACCGCTCCATTTGAAAAATACTAAACGAAGACATTTCCTTACGGCTCGCATGGCAGCACCAACATAAACTCGTTCTCCGGCGTTAGGGAAATGGGTTCGCGTGAAGATTTCGCGGAGCGATTCGCTCGGAAGAGAGCGGATTCGCGCTCTCCTGTAAAAATTACATTCGATCCCCCGACTTGGTTCTCGTCGTTCGGGTTTATTTTCGGTCGTTTGCGCGACGAGTTACTCGCTGGCTGGAGATTAAATTTTATTTCACCGTGTAGCCAATTTTCCGTTCAAAATAACGCGTCGCGTAAATTCGGGTCAGTGATTCCGCGAGCCGACGCGACGCGACACGACGCGGTGCGCTTCGCCGAATAAACTCGTCCGATTTCCCCGGGCTCTCACGTATTTATCGCGCGTGAAGCCCTGACGAGCTAACGACCACGATAATAACAATAATAATGACAACGGCCCCCATGGTCGACAGATACTCTCTCGCAGTCGAGAATCCCGAGCATTCGAGGACACGGTCGTTTTTAACTCTCCATCGTTCGTCGATACACTGATTTGCGACTATCGGCGTCGTTGAATTAAAAACGCAAGGCCGGTTGCCTCCTTTTTCATTGAAAATGTTTCATCAAATGACAGCATGCTCGTGTGTGACGAATACGCCCGCCATGGAAAGGATTATTTGCTGTTTCATTCGTAATTGTTAGAAATGTAAGAATATTTTCGACAGGATTCAATGCATTTATGATGAAATTGACGAGGTAAAATTTCATATAGCAGCAAGGTTAGTAGGATTTTTAAATATATTATTTTCAATCTATTAAAATGTTTAAAGAAATGATTTTATATTTACTATAATATAGTAACGGTAATTTGTATAATGAATCTTTTTTGACAACCGACCATTTTCTTTTGCGAATAACGAGTGGTGCAGGTCAGACTTAGCACAGTAGTATAGCCTGTCTGATCACAGTAGTATAGCTCAGTCTTTGCAGAACGTTCTGAACCAAGCACGGAACAAAGAAGTATAAGTGTGATTAATAGATGGCGAATTTCATCCCATCATTATAAAAATGTATGTTCGTTGCAGTGCGAATAATATGTGTACACGTAGTTAAAGTTTCCAGTCACGAACGTCAAAGTTGGTCGATGCTGGCGAAGTGGATATTTCCGAACAAGCAGGTGCAAACGAAGCGCGGATACGGGATAGGGTTTGCAAGGTGAGGTAGGTGGCTGATTCCGCAGGCAGCATGATCGCGAGAGCCTTGAAATTCTCGCGAATACCCGGTGGACGTCGACGAAAGATGAAAGGCGGTGCGGAGGTGCCGATCCATAGGAAACACCGTGCACACCGGAGTTCTCTCGGCTCCACGGGTTGTTGTGTAACGAAGCTGCGCGTTGGATGAGCAGCAGGATCGAATGTCTCGACCCAAAGCGGCGGTCGATTAAGTTCGAAATCCCAACGGTGATTCGTTAGCCCTTGTTGACTCTCACCCCGAGCTCGTTACCTCGGCGAGAAGATATTAAATCCCAAGATTGTGCTTTAACGCCGCCGCTCTCTTCGTTCACGACGACGCTTTTCAACGGGCCGCAACATTGTCTTCGCTATTTCATTTTCGCTGATCAACGGTGCCCCTCCTCTCCGCAGCTTTTCATCCGCCATTTTCCTTGTACTCCTACTGCGGCGGTTCAGCGAAAATTTTTATAATCTGAACAAGTCAAATTCTGATAAAGTTGAATCTCTCCAAAAAAAATGAAAGAGTAATTTTCTTGTTTCCACTGGTGGTAGCCGATCGACTAACACTCTCATCCATAGAGCCCTCTCTTTTCCCAATCTCCATACGCTATATATCATCCATCTTAGATCTAGGGGTCCTGATCCCACACTGGTGTTTGCAAGCAACGTGGTGACGTATGTAATTTTCTTGTGTTTCCACTATTTGTTCTAGAAATGAAGGTGGCTCCTAATTTTGTAAATCGAATGCTCTGTAATCGAAGCACTCATTTAAAAAAAAGAAATTGATTGGACATATGGGTGCAAATCTTTAAAATTCGTGAAAGTAGGACCCTTGGGCGGCGGCACATTTTTTCGAGCGCGATTTCAATGCTTTGTATGCTGCCTGGCGTTTTCTGTCTCCACGCTTTCAAACTGGCATCCTTTTAGCACATTTTCGATTTTGGGAAACAAGAAGTCGCGTCTGCCAGGACAAATTTATTCGTATACGGTACAATGAGCTTCAAGGTTGTTCGAGGTCACGCAAGGTCACAAGTGGAAGAAACATCTGGAATATTTCACAATATTTAATCTCTCCGGGCATAAAGATAGACGCGATTCAGATGTTGTACGGAATTCGCAACTCTTTCCGAAATGACCGCGAAGCAACGAAGGATACGCAAGTATTTCCTGCAGGATGCATCTGCATTCCTGCATTCGCGGTTCGCCGGCAACTGCGAACTTCGTGTTCTCGGTTTGCGAGTCAGTTACGTCGGCTATAAGTTCCACAGGAGTCTCTCGCTATTAATTATCGGGCATTAGAGAGTCCTTGGGTGTGCATCGTCGCGTTGGTCGTTACGCGAAAGAAATATCTGCGACGGTCGCAGCAAGTCGACGCCGTTGCGTTGCAAGAATATCGTGTCGCGTACAAATTGGAAATGCGGTTCGGCAATTTCATTGATTTATACGGGTTACAAGGGACCGTTTGTCTCGCCGCGAGAAAAGGCCGGCTCGCTGGGTCTAGAAGGGGAAACAGTCTTTTTCGAATCGTACGCGTTGCCCCTGTGCTCGTGTGCTCGTTTGATCGCCGCGTTGTCTAAATCGCCTCAGCTTTCGTCGACGCGCGCCCTTTTCCCCAGCGAACGATCGAATTTATAGCGTCTCCCTTCCACGATAACCGCTTTCTCAGTGTCGCACAAGCGCGCCGACTTTTAGATTTTTATTCATGCGGATTACGAGCTATGGACCTCCGAAACGGTCTCGCTGTGCAGATGATTCATATATCTATACTGTAATAATATCCAGTAACGACGACAAGAAAGCATGGTTATATTTTAAGTAGTAGAGGTTTGTCTGAGTAGTATGGTCTGGCCGTAATAGGCTTGTCTGATCCCAGTAGTATAGCAAATGCAGAGATTCTAGCTCTCACGTCGATAATTCTCTACACATTGTTCACGATTTGACTACCACATCTCTGAGGAATTATATATTTAGATTTGACAATTAGTTCTTGTGCTGATAGATCGAATTTATGGTCACTGCAGTGACTTTCGAGATTTTTATTGATGTGGATTATGAGCTATGAACCTCCGAAACGGTCTCTCCTTTCAAACTGTCTGCGTTATTAATTTTATTTGATTTGAAAGATCAATATGAATCTTTGAATTTTATTGAAAGATTGATCGACTTGACTCGATCTATGCAAATGACTCTAATAATCTCCAATAACGACGACAAGAAAGCACACATGGTTACATTTTAAGTAGTAGAGGTTTATCGGAGTAGTATAGTCTAACCTGCCTGATCCCAGTAGTATAGCCCAGCTTGAGTACAGTAATAATTGCTGGGATTCCAGCTATCACGTTGGCTTACACTACTGCCACTTAAAATTTAACAGATTCTCTGTTATATGGACCGTGCGTGTCATAACTCTCTACACATTGTTCACGCGTTGACTATCGCATCTCTGAGGAATTATTTATCTAGATTTGAAAATTAGTTCTTGTGCTGATAGACCAAATTTATGATCTTTGCGGTGCAGGACGAATCGTAAAACTGTGTTCAGTCAGGATTTAGTCTCACTGTCCCAAACGCGCTTTTTGCGAGCTTGTCGCAAAGCCAGCGCAACACATAGAAAATGCTAGCGAGTTCTAGTCGATCGTTTACTCCGAACTCGAAAATGCCTTTCGGACGCATCAAAAGGTTGACGATGGTTTGTCGGATCGCAGAGAGGCTAGCTGCATCGAACGAAAATATTGACCGACGCGGAAAGTCGAGTTTCGAAAAGTTGACCGACGCGGCCGTGTTTTCGGATCGGATTAACTCGTCGGAAACGGTCGGATAATCGTTGTTGGATCGTTGCAACGAAACCCGACGACGCTTTTGTCGGGATTCTCGACGCGGCGCGGCGCGGCACAACGATTTAACCGACGTCCAAACTGCGGAGACTTACGGGCGTGACCTATATGAGCCGGAGTCGCAACGCGGGGGTGGCCGCTGCAACTAAAGTTACAGGCACGGAAATAAATCCGGTTTAGTCCCACGGGAAGAGACAGATTTATTTCCGGAGGAACATTGGACCATCCGCGGCCCTTTCCTACCCCTTTCTGTCTCTCTTCCTCTTTCTCTCCCTCCACGTTCTCGTTTTCCAACGTTCCCGCGGAGAGAGATAGAGGGAGAGGGGGAGTACCGATTACGAGGGCGCGCGACTCGAATCGCGGGATTATTTGCACGGACCGATAACGTCGGCCGGTTCTTATCGGTGATGTATCGTCGGTTCGTTCGACGCTCCCAGAGTCTTCGAAATTGGTTTTTACGGAAAACGCCGGCTTTCGGCGTAATGCCGCGGATTTTCGATCCGCTCGGCCATCCGAGGATCCTACTCGCTTGCAGATTTGCCAATCGCTACCAGCGATACCGAACTGCGTGTCTATTTCGAATCGAAACTGTCCCTGATGGATTTCCTGAAATACTGGAATTCGACGAAAAATCTTGTCGCACGTTTTCACGACTGAAGACAAATTCTACCTTCAATCCTGTGTGTATACTCATTTCTGTCGAGGCCTTAAACAACCACATTGCCTTCGCAGGCTTGGACAGAAAAATGGTCTTGCTCGTCCTTGAGAAAATTCAAGTGGGATAGCATCAAGTTCTCAAATTAAACACTAACTGCATACAAGTATGTCTGCAAGACGAGTCTGTCGGATAATGGAGAGTCCGGATATTAGGGTATTCAGCGGTACCGGTGAGGGTTCAGCGTATCTGGGCCTCGTCAAGCCCGACAAAGTGCCCGGGGAAAATTAATTGCACCTCTGCGGCCGGGTTCTGGCCGATGGCGTCAAAGGGCCACGTCGTAAGAAACTCAGGGCAGCGCGTTTAGGTATCGTCGCGGGACCGTTTTACCAAAAGTGTAGGAACGAGAGACGGATGGAAAATAGCAGGTGAAGCGAGCCTGTTCATCGTGAGAACGAGAGAGACAGAGAGAGAGAGAGAGAACGCTTCCCGTAACTAAGCGCACTATTTCGAGCAATCCCGTTAGTTAGCGGGAGCAGCACGTCGAGGGATTTATCTTATGACGTGGACCGTGGACCCTAGACCCTGGACCGTGGACGGCTTAAGAGGGCGGAAGCTTCGTCTGCTTTCACCTACCGTCGTTCGCCTACCTCCGAGTCGCTTTGCCCTGCTCTCGAGAGCTTCAATCGCACGTGTATAGTATACCGTGTACATGTATACACCGAACTGAAGGCGTGCCTTGCCGCTCTCTGTCCCGTCTTCGACCCGTCTACCTTGGAATGAAAAGCGTGCGTTTCAAACTCCGTACCCTCTCCCCGCGGATTCACCATCTCTGTGCAAACTACGCCGCACGGACACGGAGGATCGCGAATACGTAACCCCTTCCCGCAAATTCTGCTACACCAGCTCGCAGATTCTCCACGCGCGAGATCTCGCTCTTCACGCGAATTCAACGGCGACCCTTACTGCGGTCCTCTAAGCAGGATTCAGCGGATCAAAGTCGATGTACAGGGTGGTCTACCTAAATATCTCCTTTATTTGTGATGACTAGACTGCGGATTTTATGCATTTATGACAAAAATGGGCACGTACAATTTAAAGCAGTGAACATGTTAAATATATTTAAAGACATGAATGAATATTAGTTTCGGTTTAAGAGGATAATTGAAAGAAGAATACAATTTTTATTTGGCTCCTACGTCCTGCAATCAATGCGAACAATTTTTATTTTGTATAAAGATCCGCAATCTAGTGATAACATAAGAAATGTTTTTAATGCAATGTTAAATGGCATCACAAGGTGAATGCTTTGCAAATGTCATTTTTATTTTATTTATATTTTATTTCTAGATTATATTCTAACATGCGACCTTGAAGTAACCTCTGACCTTTACCATTCAAATTAGTGTGGATTTGTTATGTCATCATTGGAGTTCGGATGTTTATGCAATTTTCAATTTTTCTAGACAAATTTTAAGAAAGTGGTACCAGATAAAATCCTATTTTCTATTATTAAATTCTGTCGAACATGATACCGCAGCATTTTCTGAAAATTTTTACAAACCATTAATGCACCACCCTGTAGACAATTTTATTCGTATTATAATTTAAATAATAATGTCCATCATATTCAAATTAATATGTCCATTATTTGATCAAATTTTCAATCGAAATTCGAATAAAATATTCGCACAAGCAGTGATGAATTAATTCTCCGAATAAAATATTCGACTAAAAAGAATTTATTGGAATAAATATTTCAGATAAATATTCCATCGGAACAATGCCAGCCTCTGTATTTAAAAAACAAAAGCGCTGGTTGGTAGTAGAACGAGCACCCTGTACATCGTGTATTGTGCAAAAAAAATGTTCTATTATCCAAAGATCCTGTAGTCCGTCCACTTTTGTCGGCCATTAATACGACGAAGGGAGGCTCGTGGTATTTTATTGTCCGCGTTTGACTCGGCAGTTGGCTGCCATGGAGGCGGTAATTAATTACCGCAATTTCGTAGCACGGGGACGGTTCCGAGAACGGGGTGAGGATTGTATCACCGTTCGACGATTGCCCGCGGGGTGCTGCGGAATTTCCGGCGAGCGGAAAAATGCGGACCGAGAAGCTGTCGAGAGAGACCGGGAATGTAAAAGTTTGCGAAGTCACGACGGTAGCTCGCTACATCTGCAGCTTCCTGTACTCGACAGAAAGAGAGAGAGGCACATTGTCGATGAGTTCCTCTTGCGAGAACGCGAAGCGAGGCGATGTCAAGCCCGACGAGCAGGAAATTTTTTCGCGACCGAAAGCGCGTCGCTCGGAAACGGTAAATATTTGAACTGCGAATTTATTCGTAACGCTTGCTCGTTGCGTTTCCATGGACGGAGAACACCGTTTAGAGAGCGTGCCGTGCCCTCGCGCGAGTAGATCGCGGAAACGCTTCAACAGAAGAGGAAACGAGAGAGGGAGTACACGGCCAAAAACGTTTCGCATCGTTTCCAGTTTCGCTTCTTATCGCTTGGTAGGTGGCGGCGTACGGTCCCGGTTCGATAACGCGAGCCAACCGAGCTTTTGCTCTTTCTCTCTACACCCACGTATATACCGTACCCCAAACCCCGGGAACCCTGTTTTATTTTTAATCCGCCGCTTCGCGACAAGCGGAAACGCTCGTAAAAATGTAAATTTTACCGGACGATTAAGCTTCCGCCGGCACGATTAACGCGGTGAACGGACCAGCCTCGAATTTATCCTCCCGTAATTGCGACTCGTTTTCGAACCGGCCCCTGCGATCCTCCCTGGGCTCCTCGATGATGGATCGACCGCCCCGGAACGCGTATCATCAAATTTCGAATACAGAAATGTCGAAAAATCTTACTGTGGTTTTCGTAAAACCGTTCGTTTTTTTATTTATAATAGAAAAAAAATAATACGACATAAAAGACGCAGACTATCCAGATCTACAGGTTTTGTTTAACATATTTTTCGACGCGGTAAATAATTTAGAACTCATTTGGGGCACGTTTTTCCGTTATCTGTGGGCGCTCGAACTTTGCACAGATTTTTCGTTTAATTATTTGAAACAACCTTGGGGTGGGGAGTGCCGTAAAAAAGAAATTCAAAAGTCGAAAATAAGAGCCACCCTAATTTACAGGATCTCTATTTGTTGCTAATTCATTTTGCTGCGTTTTTTCATGCGAATTGACGTTGGATGATCAAAGAGACCGAGGTTTCGACGGTTCTTTTCCAGGTTGGTTCTACAGGATACGCTGGTTTCTGACTCTCCTTGTCGATGCCCGCGTCCCTCTTGAAAAGCATTCTTGGGGAATATTTTGCGACGCGCTCTAAATTCCGATCTAAGTGCTCGGCTCTCGAGAAGTTATACCGAAGGAGTCGTGCCGCGCGTGTTTCTCGTCTCCCGTCTGCCGTTTTCCGTTTCCCGAGTAAACGGGATCGGCCTCGCGATGCGCGAATACCGGGAATAAAGTGTACCGAACCGAATTCGCTGCATTCTTTCGGCAATTTTCTCGCGTCCCGAAGCTGTCGGTCGCTCGCGACTACAGGAATCGTTTTCTTTTTCCTTTGTGTTCCTTACTATTTTACTGTTTATAACCTTTGAAATGTTGATAGTCGCGTCTTATTTTGTTTATTTTTTTAACATGAGGTCTAATATACATTAGATTGATATATTTTACGATTGGACAGGGTGTTTCAAAATTATGGAGATCTGTTACAAAAATGGACCGCAAAATTGACCTTAATTCATTGAATCCCAAGGTCAACAATTTTTTTCATTGCATATTATAGTACTCAGCGAATTTCTTTTTAAACTTCTTTAATAGTATTGTTGATAATTTCATCATTTACGGCTCCTGAAAATTTTCAAAAAATGGTAGAATAAAAAATTTGACAGAGTTTGGTACGATTTTTATTTATGTCAAATCTACAAAGGCTACTACCATTGGAAACAAGATTTTATTTGATTCCACATTCTTAAAATTCGTCTACAAAAATTGCAGATTGCATAAACATCCACAGTTTAATAATCACAGATTCATTTGAGATACGCGTTGAAACTATAAAGTGGAACAATTCTATAGTAAACTAAAAAATTGTTTGTAAAATCGCTTACTCTTATAATGACCGAAACACATTTGAACTTATCCGACTCTTCGAGGTACAACAATCGCGGGCACAGACTTCTGGAGCATTTTCCAGTTGCACTACGCTTTCCACAGAACGAATGGATTCTCATAAAACAATATCACTGAAAGGATGATCGCGTCGATTTTCAGGTCACACGTGCGACGACACTATCCTCGGAAGATTTGTGCATCCGAACGTGATCGCTCGTTTAATTACACGCGACGAAAGGGTCGCGGAGCGTTTACTCAAATCGATCCATCTTTCGAAAGCATCTCTCGTCGAACAGAGAAACATGAAAGAGAGCGTTGGCGTACGGTTAAAAGAATCTTCAGCTTTTTTCTAGAGAATTAAAACGTTTTTAGCGGTGGCGGTACAGAAGCGATATTTGAATTTAGAGTGCGGTGGAAAGCGATGAGTAAGAGAGAGAAAGAACTATGGGGCCGCATAATACGTCCGAGGTAAAACGTTCGCTTTTTCGCGACGCGTTGGCGGGACAGAGGGCTCGCGGCGCGGCGGCCCGCTTAATTGCTAAACGTTAGGCAGGTAAAATATATTTCGACTCGGACGCTGGCTCGGGAAACCAGCTATTGGAAAGTTTCGACCCCCGCTTTGACGGCTATTCGACGCGGAAACAAGCTCGAGGAGAAATCGGAGTGCTAGCTCTACTACCGTTAACGATCGCGTTTCCAATTCTGTGAAATCGTCGCTCGATTCGCCGAAAATAAAACCTACCAGCAGCAGGAATTACAGGGAGAGCAAGGTACATTATAATCTCTTAAATGTACCACTCATTTCATTTATTTCATTCGTTTATTTGCCCCATCCATTTTTCAGTATAATCGTACTTGTCGAACCTCTACGTATTCATTTTTATATTGCCGATTCTTTCAACTGAGAGAATTGAACAATTTTCAAAATCTAAAACAAATTCTAGTACTGTAGGGCTTTTTATAAAAGTTGTTTGTTGACCTGATTTGTCTTGAATGTCTTGGCAACAATATATGTATTATAAAGTGTTACAGTACCAAATAGAAAATCGTAAAACAAAGAGTCCGAAATCGGCGATTTTGAAGAGTCCTGTAGCTCTATTCTGAACACGTGCTAAGCGTCGACGTGTTTAACGTGTTTCAACGAGTGCAGGGGTCCCAAGAAAATTTTCTCAGCAATTAACCTTGATCAGTTTTTTCAGCTGGCCTGGTTCTCGGCCACGCTCCTTTGTCCGTTGGCTTGTCGCTTTTCCTCGGCTTCCTATTCCATTTTAGCATCGCCCGGGGAGAAATTATATCGCCCTCTCCTGCTAGTTTCTCTCCATACGAGAGTTGTAGTTACAGCGCTTCGTTCCGTCCGGTTTTGTATAGCCGCGGTTCCCGAGCAAGTCTCGCCCCGCCTTTTCACCCGTTTGCAACGCGCGAGGAAACGCGACGTGTCGCGGATTCACGCTGTCCTGGAAACTGGCACGTGGATTCTCGTGCTTCTCGTACACACCTGCGAAACCCCGGCCGGAAGTCTTAAGGAAGGCGAGAAGACGTGCAGTGCCTGATTAAGACGTTCGGATGCCCGAAGCACTTGAAAGATTTTCAGGGCTCCTTTTATAGGATCGTTTCAACGCAATGTAGGATGGACCGCCTTTTCTGATACACAGTTGTCATTTTACTTGTAAAATAAAAAATTGTAATCAAAATTGTAATCCTTCGCCTAATATTTATTTGGAAACAGTCGCTCACTGATGCTCGATCACTTACCGCCACATCCATCGTATGGATCAGCGGAAATCGACCACAGATGGAATCCTTGATAACGATAGATTTACACCTACTATCAAATCCCATGACCACGCTGTCCGAGGTGAAAGAGAATGTCCGAACGCAAGCTACCTTTCGGTAAATTAACGATAGAGTAAAATGAAAAATGTTATTTGTTCGCGAGACGTTTTCAAAGTGGTTCTGCTAAGCCGCGTCGATGGAAATTAATAGCGGGCCGAAGGCGCCGCGTGCTCGTTCGATCTTTGTCCACCGCAAGGTTTTCTTATTTGTACCTGGCCACTTGGGTCTGCGAGACGTCGATGATCTTTTCACCCCCTTCAACCCGGTTTATTCACAATTCGATTCCACTGGTTTTCGCAATGATACAGCAAAAACAGGGAAGACGTCGCGGGCTGGTTCGCGGATAGGTGATTTCTAAAGGGAACAAGCAGCACAGAGATTGCGTTCGCGTGCCCGAAGCAAGCTCGCGGGAACAATGTGCGTCGCTGGATGAATTCCCCGACTTGTGCTCTCGATGCATCCTCGGGGAAAGTCTTGAAAACCGTGCGAGGACGACCTTATCGTGCTCTTAATAAATTTCGTGAAACAAGCGCGAGCGGTTCGAGCATGGTACGCTTTTATCAGTTCGCACAGACCGTCCCGGCTCGACCCGACCCGGCCCGGCCTGGCCTACTCGCTCGACGACCATTTTTTGACTTTCAGATGAGCCCGACCCATGAATATTTTCCGCGGCACCGCGTTATTGAACGCGTACTCCTCGGATACCTACTGTTTGAAACGGTCCTGAAAAACGGGTAATTGCTGTGTGGCAAAGCCCCGCCGCCAGCGTTACTATGGATTTTTTATGTAACGCATTTTCACAAACGACGAACTGCATTTGCAACCGGGAAAACCGAGATCGGGGGAGAAACAGTCCGAACGATCGACGCTGGCGAGTGTTTTCGCCGATAACGATAACGCAGACGATCGAATTAGTCTCGCTTTTCCTCTTCCTCTCCGTTCCTCTGCCTTGACATTTCATTAGTGTGACAGGATTAACTGTTACTCCGCGCCTTCACCTATGAAACGAGTACATAGTGGCTTTGATTGGACCGTGGAGAAAGGGTGGGGATGCTCTTTGCTAGGGAGTGGGGGAATGGTGTCCTAGAAGAGGTAAAGTAGAGTGAGAGACATAGTTGGGAGCTGAAAAGAAATAGAAAAGCCATCCGGGATCGGCACAAAGGCAATAGTCTAGGGCAAGGTCTCTCGCTCGGCCTGTCCCCACCATTTCTGTGGTTGTCAGGAAGAACGCCGCATGTCACATACTTTCACTTTCGAGATATTGGCGTTTCAAGTTTTGGTCACTAATGCTTTCACGTAGGACATCGGTTAAATTGCATTACCTTTTTCAGCCTTTCGAATTTATTTGAATAAATCCTATGTATAGTATAGTAAATCCTATACTATAAAGTCCAATTAATGTATAAACTCAAATTTTTCGAAATTGTCACATGCGGCGTTATTCCTGACAACCATAAATTTTATGGTTGCGTTGTGTTTACGCCTGAACGGCACACGCTACGTGACATGTATGTGTAACCGCTGAGCTAATATTATACGGGTTACTCTAAGTAACTTCTTTTCAGGTTCCAATAATACAAGCGCTAGATTCGACACACGATTCAGTTTGACCTGTTCCGGACGGTCCATTTAGTGTACACAGAAATCGTAGGCTTAACAAAGACCACTTGGGAACCGTTACTTTTTCACTCGGCCTCTCGGCGCCGTGGCCCGATTAGAGGCGAAAAGTTCGGCCCATTAGAATTTGAAATTCACTGTAACTCGCTCCGAGATTAAACCGTAATCTGCTCGAGACGAATCCACACGACGCTGACTTGGGGCCCTTTCCGGTTCAAGATCCTAGGAAACTGTTTTCCCTTTCTGCATTATTAAACTCCCGTGTCGTCCTCGCTATCGAGCAACGATCCCCGTTTAACATTCATCAGCTCCGGCTCGATGTTCCACCTCTGTCTCTCTCTCTCTCCCCCTCTCTCTCTCGATTCGTCCGTCACGATTCTTGTTTGTCACGGGACAACGATCGAGGCGGGATCGGTGAACGAGATCGTTCGAGTTTCGAGGTCGTGAGGTGCCCAGTCGCGTTGGTTGCAGAAAGTCACGCACTCTCCCCGCATAATTGCGGCGCTTCGTGGGCCGTTCGAGCCCTGCGGCTCTTCATGGCGTTCCATAGCGTTAATGCAGCGACCGCGGCATTGCGATGCGGCCTGATCAATCGATGCGGTTTGGATTATTCGACCATAACCGCCGACTCGACGAGTCATTGATAATATATGATTCCATTTGCGAGCTGACGGTCGCGTCGCTGTATTAACGCTTCTCCTATGCCGCCGCTGCGAGCCGCGCAATCGATTAGATACATCTGTCACGGAACGCCGGAATCAGTTTCGTTAACACCTAGCTTCACGGAACAGTCAGAAATTGTTATTCCACGTTATTTCATAAAAATAATCAGAGTACATCTATTCTTGAAAAAGTTACTTCAAGTGACCTCGAGAATCACCTAGGAAGTACAACATTTCTGGGGCACTCTGTATAACAGGAAGAAAAACTAATGAAAGAACCTCGTCTTTGAACTGGTCTCCGGACGATTAAAGTGTTAATGGCTCTATCGTTAATTTACCAGCATCGTTAATTTAGGCAGCCTCCGTTCGGAGTCTCTTTCACCTTGGACAATGTGGTCATGGGATTTGGTAGGTTCCAAGGTGGAAATCTGTCGTTATCAAGGATTCCATTTGTGGTGGTTCGCTCGATTTCCGCTCACCCATACAGTGAGCGTGGCGGTAAGTGACCGAGCACCAGGGAGCGACTGTTACGAAATAAATACTAAGCGAAGGAGACTTGTTCTGCTTATTTTATTCACAGCTATTCTGTGGCCACTTTCTGGTACATACGTATTCATTACAATCTTTAATTTTAGAAGTAACATTCTAGTGAAAACATCCTACATTGCGTTGTAGCAATTCTGTATAAAGGGACCTGAAAATCTTCCAAGTGCTGCGCGCATCCGAACGTCTTAATCCGGCGCTGCACGAACGATCGATGGACTAAGGATTTTGTGTATTAGGAACGAAAGGCTTCCTTTCCCTCGGGTCTAAAATCGAATTCGGAATAAACCAGGTGGAACGCGGTTGAAGGGGGTAAAAAAATCATCGATGTCTCGCGGACCTAGGTCGCCGGGACTGGTTCTCCCGGTTGGTACAAATAAGAAAATCTCGCGGTGGACGAAGATCGAACGCGGCGCGGCGGCTGCGGCCCGCTATTAATTTCCATCGACGCGGCTTGACAAAACCACTTTGAAAACGTCTCGGAGACAAATAACATCGTCGCTCCTTTGGTAAGAGTGATGCACGGCCGCCATCGCTCCTGCCGGCTCCGCGCCGGTATCCTGACACGGAATTCCCGAGGTGAAACTACCCTCCAACCCCCGGTTCCTTCCTGCCATCCCCTCCCGTGTCCCCTCATACTAGTCTCTCTCTCCCCGTTACCCGCTCCCAGACCACCTCGTTTTCTAGCCCCGTATTTCATTGCCGGTGGCCCGACGAGGCGTGTGTGCGCGTGTAAACGCTTCCTAGTACCACTCGTGGCCATAATTCCGTTTAAGAGCGTCTCTCCGGTAGCAAACATCACGGTGGAAAGACGCGACCAAAGACGACGACGAGAGACGACGACGAGAGACGACGACGAGAGACGACGACGTGAGACGACGACGCGTCGACGTAGACCCACGTTCCTGCACAATCTTTTTCCGAACGACGGAAAAGACGGCCGAGATTCGAAATATCCTCACCTTCCTGTGACACGGTCAATTCGTTTTCTGTCGCATCGAAGCCATCTTAATACTTTTAATTGCCAATTAGTAGACTCAGCTTATAGGAATTTATTTAGCGAAATAAAAAGAATATTTCCGTCTCTCGATGTGTTAACGGGGTAGACTCTCGTTGCCAGGATTGCAAGGGTGCGAGATTCGCCATCTCATTTCTCGATAATGCAAAAATGGGGTTTTTCAGTAGACAAAAGCGCTAGATAAGAGATCAATCTAGGCCGCGATCGCCCTCAAAAGTCCTGTTTTTACGTTTACGAGGTGTAATTTGCATTATTGGGAAGCATAAAGCTACGAATGTAGCTATTTTCATAAAGCTGCGACAGCTACATGCTGCCGAATAATGCAAACTGCCCCTCGTAAACGTTAAAATAGGACTTTTGAGGGCGATCGCGGCCTAGATTGATCTTTTATCTAGCACTTTTGACTACTGAAAAACCCCATGAATACGAAATAGAATACGAATCTACACCCTTAAGGAGCTGGGAAAATAGTGAAGTAATACATTTTCTAGCTGGTACAAGTCGTATTCCAAATCAGAGTAATTAAATTACGCTACAATTTGTACTACAGCAGTCTCGTCTGTTTGAATTCCAGATGGACCGAAAGTTGTTTTCGCCTGCGCTAGGAGCCTAGTTGGAAGCAAACCAGGCCAAAGACGTGGATGACGAGATCGGAGGACATTCACAGCGTGGCCGAGAGCCGGGTCCGTGAACCTGGTGCTCGGGGAATCTTTTCAACCCGACGATAAAAGGAGACGGGGTAGGGATAATTGTATTTTATGAATTCTAGATAAGCCGAAAACTGTCTTCGACTGGAGCTGGAGGGGTAGAACAACGCCTAAGGGATGAGGTCGGAGGTCGAGAAAGGCCGTGGGAGTCGAGGAAGGTCGAGGAAAGACGCTGGTCGTCGTGCTGGATACGCGAAGAAGGGATGCCCCGCATAACATCAACATAATTTTCAAGAGCCGCGAGAGGTCGCATTTCCATAATGGGATGCATCGAAAGCTTGGGGCTCGACTGGCTGGCTGGCTGGCTGGCTGGTTGGTTTGGTTGGTTGGTTTGCTTCCACTCCACCCTTTCCCTCCTCGCCACTTCGGTTATACCTTCTACATCTACAACCAACCTTCCCTTTTCAACCCGTCTCCCTTCCTTCCGACTTTTCCGACTTCTCCGTTTCGAGCGACAATCCGCGACAACCTCTCGCAGCTACGGCAAAACAGCCGAAAAGAGCTTGCTCGACGACCACGACGACCCGCGAAACACCGTGCTCGCGATTTCTCGCGTTTCTACGGGTGATGGATGCGACTCGTTCTTCTTCTACTTCCGGGCACCCTGCACTCGCTCCCTGTCGACTAGGGACGGCATGCACCGGTTGCATTTCCGGCCGACTTCGCAAGAACGTGCTCCCAAGCCTTGCGAAACCATGCTGCAGCGTGCTGGCCTCGATTTTCTCTGTTCGCTGGACGGCGATACGTTTCGCGAAAGATCCCATTCATCAAGTTCAAGGCATCGGTTCAAATTCATAAAATTCAAGGCAGGAGCTCAAATTCATCAAATTCAAGCCATCAGCTCAAATTTATAAAATTCGAGACATCATCTCAAATTCATCAAGTTCAAGGCACTAGCTCGAATTCATCGAGTCCAAGGCATCGGCTCAAATTCATCAAGTTCAAGGCATCATTTTCATTTTGCATAAAGAATCTCATTGCACGCAGGAAAATGGAAAATTGAATCTGCAGAAGTTCTACCTGGACAATTGAATTTCGTCCAGCTGTCAGCCGTTCCGCGGAAATTTATTCTGCGGTAAGCCCTTCTTCCGGCAGTCTTCGCGCAGTTTTCTCGATTTTTAATCTCCGCCGATCGGACGAGGCAGCAGAAATTTCCTGCACTGCTCGGTTCAGTGCCGCTTCGCCCGACGCATGCAAATACATCAACGTCGAAGCGGACAGACGCGCGATGCAAGATTCCGTCTAAACTAAGTTTCGCGCCGCTCTACACGAGCCACTAACTGTCGGCGAACAAGAATGACGAGCGCGAACTTTCGCATAGATCGCCGGACTTCCGATTAACACTGCCGCACCGCAAACACACGCTTCCGGCACGCGACGAAGAAACACGTAACACAGTCGGTTAGAGACAGCGGAACGTTGTAAAATTTCCTCTAAATCAATCGAATTGGACGCAACGAACCGTATTTCATTTGCGAAACGAGCAACACGATGCGCGAAGCCATCGAACGTCGAGCCGCGAGTAATTTGACGCGCGTTTAACACTCCGAGTGCCGCGTTTTGCAAATATTCGGGACGGAACTATTTTTGCCGGATCCAAAAATGAATTTTTGCACTAGTACACTCTCACGAATTTCATTGGAATCTGCAATATGCGAGCAAACAGTATGAAACATTACAATTCGAAAATTTCAAAAAATGTCAGTCGATTTTTTAGACATTGCTGTGCAAAATGAGTGTTTTGAATATATGCTTCTGGGAACCAACGGGAAGAAACAAAGTTTACAACGCCGAACGGTCTCGCCTAATGCGAACACATTTCCAGGCTTCCCTGTAAATATAGTTTCCACTGTTATGCCACGAAGATAAAAATGTCTCCACATTCCGCGTAGCCAGCATTCTTGCATGCTGTAAATAAAAACGCGAAGTAGTGCGGGGAACGCTCGGAAAAAAAGTGGAAAGCCGTTCGTTGCGACTATGTAGCATTTGACGCGAGTAATCTAGAAAAACCTTTCTTTGTTTTGCGCAAGAAGCAGTGGAACAACAGAATAAAATATTTAGGACGTTTGGAAATTTATATATTTCCATTTTCTTCTCTCCAACAAAACGATAAATAAAGAATACAAGCTTCCAACATGATTTTATTGTTTAATTTTGATTAGATGTAGCTATTATACGATAATACTTGAATGCAAAATTAAATATATACGTATATACTATTTGGATAAATATTGGAAAAAAGAGATTGAGACATTGTGGGATGAGTATGGACAGGCCGAGAAGCCAATTTGGAAAACAAATAATTAAAATTTAGAAAATATAGGATATTTTCTCTACATTAGAAAAAATTAGTAACACTTTTTTCGTAATATAGGTCCTTTAATAACAAAAAATCGTCTGCATCTAGATTTGAATAATCGTCCGGTGACTTATGGATGAAAGTGTAGATCCCACTGTGATATTCCATAGTCCAAGCGACCAGGGTAGCCTCGCAGTCTTAAAAGCAATATTTTGTCAAACTTCAGGGACCGTCGTGTCGGTTCGTCGAATACAAATGAGGGACGTTCATCGATCTCGAAAGAAAGTTCGCGGCGCGTTTTGCTTCGAGAATATCTAGATCGCTCGAATTCGCGACATCTGCGCGATCGACGCGTTATACGGTAACCGTGGATCGCGATACAATTTCCATGACGTTTGATTAAGTATAATTCATAATGTCCGGGGGTGCCGGTGGGATTTATCGCGGCACGGGAACCTTTACAATTCTAATTTTTCATTGGCGAGCCCCGACGGGGACCTCTGGCGAAACGGGGAACGATTCGCAGGGAGAACGTGACGAGTGGAGATCGAAGACCGCATCAGCGATCGTCGAAATAAATTTAATTCAAATCGCACCGCGGAACAGAATATTAATTGAATCGGAAAATTCGTTCTCCCCGTGCCGAGGAGGAATATTGATGTAGTGGTCGATTAAAATTATAGCCTCCGCGCACCGCCCCGAGTTTCTGCAAAAATTGTCGTCTTCGGGGGCTGGAAACAATCGAATCGAGCAACGGTGAATTCTGCGTCACTACTTGAATCAATTTATGAAAGCCGCCATGCTGATCAGGAGCTCCTTCAAAGTCAACAATTTTTTATTTTAACGCTGGTTTAGTGTTAAAATCACCACTGCCAGTTACCACTGCCGGTCAATTGACCGGTTTTATATTTTTCATCTTGCAATTATTGAAGTTACGAAGTCGCTTATATGGAAATTGATTCGATAAAATTCGGAACGTGCGTAACGTTAGGGACTCGCAACCGTTTTTCGTCGTACACTGGAATCTTGCTGGTTCTGCTCTCGTTGTGCACCTTTTTCCAGCCTCTCTTCCAGTCTCTCTATTTCGCGAAATGAAACAAGGTTAGCGGTTCGAGAACGAGCGTGACAAGCTACCAGCGAATATCGCGAACGCGTCCCACAGCGTTCTGCCGATATTAATTCGGGACACGTCCCGGGATGGAATATTAATTGAATCGAAACTCGTTTTTTTCGGCCGCAGTTGCCGACCAGTTCTGACGAGCTCCTTCCCATTTTCTAAAGCGATTTGAATGGGAACTTGTATCTTGATAAAAAAAATTAACCATTGTTGAAACCGGAGACGAATGAGAACCGAAATTATAAGAACAAACGTAATATATTACTAGACTGCGGATTTTATATATTTATGACAAAAATGGGTACGTGTAATTTAAAGCAGTGGACATGTTAAAAATATTTAGGGACATCAATGTATTAGTTTCAACATAATAAGATAATTAAAAGAAGCATAAAATTTTTATGTAGCTCCTGTGTCCTGGAATCAATACAAACATTTTTTATGTTGCATAAATATCCGCAGTCTATAGATATATCACAAACATAGCTCCTCGAAGGCAAACATTGCTTTCCTCTTTTTATGCCTTCGTTATCGATAATATTAGATAGACGGTTTTCATTTTCATTTTCAATGTATCTTGCCCAGGGAGCCACCCCTAACATTTCCCGTAAACTGTCGCCAAAAGCCCAGCATAATTGCGAGCCTAAAACGTTTTTCGCCGCGTTTGGACGGGACTGGGTCTGCGGCCGATGTAATTTACCCTGGTCGTTTCGCGAGCGTGTTCCCCGGGCGCGGGCGGTCAAAGCGCATCGTCAGTTTTCTTTTCCGCTCTTATAATCGGACGCCTCAAAGGAATTTCTAAGTACGCCGTCTCGCAGCGGCAAATATTGTAAATGTTCCTCCGGAAGGAAAAGCTTCGAAGCGCCTTAACTTTCTTCATATCGCGCGAGCGCGGCGCGCGGCCGTTTGCTGCGAGCACTGCGAGAGCGGATCCTTCGCTGCCTGGCGAGCTACCGACGCGGAAACTTTGCTTTAATTTCTCTCTCTCCATCTCCCTCTCTCTCCCTGAAAACGAAATATTTGTCCGACGTCGGAGTCGTTCTGCCCGGCTTTGCAAACAACTTTAAACGGTTCCGGCCTCGAGTCAAACGCCCGTGACCGCGTGTTCCTCGAATCACGTTAATTATTATTTCGTTACGCTAAACGTCGTACGATTTTTCTCATTTATTACGCGCAGCTGCGATCCCGAACTTCCCCAATGGGACCAGAACCAAACTGAACACCGTTTCCCTCTGTGCAAGATGCCCCAACTCGCTAATCGTTGTTATAAAAACTTCGCGGGCAAATCGAGTTTGCAATTATCTCGTTCGCCGCGATACACAGCTCGCGTGACGCGCCCTCGTCTTTTTAATATCGACGTTATCTGGCCGGGAAGTTGCGTCGCGTCGTGCCGAGTAAGATTTATGGACAAGCCGAGGTACGCTGCATCGGGTATTTTATTCGATATCGCTGTGTCTTTTTGCGGTCTGTTTGCGTCGTAATTGGACCGACGGTATTTGCGCATTTCTGACATTTATTGGCTGCTGAACTGCCATCGGAACGTTTACGTTAATGCGCGGTAATGAGATTTTTCAATTCCGTTTGGCATGGAAACGTTTCTAGCTCGCGAAATTAATTCTTCCTTCGTTTTGGCGTGTTTGAAGTGGCGGTACAAATATGAGAATTTGACGAAACAAATGTTCTTTTTGCAAAACATTCAAGTCGGATTTTATGCGTTTCCGACAAATACGACTGGCTGTAATTAGAAACAGTTAAAAGGTTAAGAGAATTAAGGTCTGTCGTCGTATTACATTCAGCCTGATAAAATGAACAAAGAAAGAAATTTCTTTAAACAGTTGTTAGTGAGTCATTGGGAAACAGGAATTGACAGACTACCTGAAAGATGCCAACGAGTTGTTACAAACAATACATTGGATAATATTGTAGGGAGCAATGACCGGAGAAGACCGATCATATGGTTAAGATCGCGGACCCCAGAGAAAGCGGGAGCAACAAACTCGAAAGGCCGAGTTTGTTGACAAGTCAAGGTAATAACACAACGGTGCGAATGCGAGCGAGGGACGCGTGTGACAAAGAGTGCGTCAGAGAACGTGAGAGAACGGAACAACGAGAGAAAGAGAGAGTGAATGTAACCAAACATACATAAGGAGCAAGAACGATGGCAGAATGGCCTTTTTGGGAATAGCGATTGCGAATCTAAGCGACAGCGAATCTGAACGACAGCGAATCTGAGCGACAGCGATAGCGAGTATTAGTTTGTGCAGTGGCGAATAAATGTATATTTGTGCCATCAATACGAGAGTTTTCTTTTACACCCCACACTCTGTTCCTACAATATTAAAGATATATTTTTATAAATTGGTTCAAATGTTTTCTTTACAATACGACAGAACTTTCCGTCCAACTTAATAGTATATGAGATGGTACAACTGCAGAAATAAAAAGCCGGAATGGTCTCTGTTTGTGAGAACGTTACACAGCGTCGTTTCCCCGAAGAAATTGGCTTGTCACCGGCCGGGTGAGCAGGAAATTCGGCGTCGGCCCGGCTCGATGTTTCCCATTTTAATCGCGGTTGCTTCGAAGCAGCACGCTCCCCGCGACAACCAACTCAATTTGCTAGATCGTGCATTAAACCGAAGCTAGTTCCGCAGGATGAAGTTACCCAGGGCTCGGAAATGCAACAAGGACTTATTAAGCTTATAATGCATGCGCGGCCAAAGGTAAAGCTCGCGCTGCGCTTCGAATTAAGTGCCGCCCTGTTTTCTCGTCCACGAAACGTTCTTTCCGTACAAAAAAAGGCAGCCCAAACTAATTTAACAGATTATTTACGAGAGAGAACATTGCTAGCTTAATCACAATGGAAGAGATTTCACATTCTTACTGCACGTACTTTAATCGAAATGAATTGAAAAATGAATTAATCAAAATGGAAAACATAAATCAAATAAAAATGCATATCCTCTTCTAGGGATTTTAATAAATCGATTCGACGTCGTTGAACAGGAAATTTTTGTTATTGTTATACTGCAGATCTTTCTGCAAAATAATTTCGAAAGTTCTTAGACAGTAGACTTTTAGAATTTTTATTTTGCTTGAAGAGCCGTGGTTTAATTAAATAATCACCAAGAGACGATTACTAGATGAAGACTGAAATGATTTAAAATTTAATCAAAATGGACCAGGGTTTCTTCGTCTGGCAGGATTCCTGCGTCGATAACGAGGCTTCACCGAGGATACGTTGTAACGTAATAACGTTCTCTCTACGATGCATTCCCGACATCGTTTACCCAAATATTACTTACCCGTTGGCGCTGGGTTTACGAGACGCGGAGAGCGTGAGTGGTATCGCGCTACGATCCTCGTACAAACCGTACAACGTCGCCGCCCAATTTGCGGCCAGCTCGGTGCATACTCCGTGCATCTCGGTATCTCTCAGAATTAGCAATCGCCTGGAGAGTGGCCGAATTTTCCTTCACCTTTCAACAACTGCTCCACCCTCTGCTAAACGGTATTATGGGACGTCTCTGACCACTCGTGAATGATTAGTTGACCGCAGGTTTTATGCATTTAAAATGGTAAAATTAAAAAACTAAAATTTATTTTCACAACGCCCACACCAGAATTTCCAATCATTCTGGCGCGGAGAAATTTTCCTTCGGCTTTCAACAACTGCTTCACCCTCTGCTAATCAATATTATGGAACATCTCTGACCACTCGTGAGTAATATGTAGGTTGACCGCAGGTTTTATGCATTTATGATGAAATTGTGTAGGAGAAAGACAAAATGGTAAAATCATTTAAAAAAACGAAGTAGGGATATTGTTACATTAT
The DNA here is from genome assembly GCA_028455795.1 of Lasioglossum marginatum. Lineage (NCBI taxonomy): Eukaryota > Metazoa > Arthropoda > Insecta > Hymenoptera > Halictidae > Lasioglossum > Lasioglossum marginatum. The sequence continues at coordinate 2,447,768 of CM052260.1, read as the reverse complement.
TTTTAACCAGTTGATCAAAAAACTAATATTTATTTTTCACATCGCCCAACATTGGATTTTCCAATAGTTCCAACACGGAGAAATTTTCCACAATTCCCCGGAAGCAATGATAGATATTTTCGCGAATGTAGTTTCCATTTCACGATGTAATTTGCACGGAGACCACGAGGTCGCCGGTAGTGGAGCACAACTGGTCCGGGTCCGCTTCAAAACGTACCCGAGTTTCTCTCCCGTCGAGCAATAGATAACGGACAGAAGATAACGCGACAACCAGAAGAGATTACCTCCGCAATTAACTGATCCTTATTACGTGGTTACGCGCGGCAAGTTACTTCGCAACTAATAGCACGGCCACGCTCGAACAACTGCCGGCGGCTACACACCCGCATCGATTCCATTCTGTTCTCACAGTGTATCTACAATACGATACGATACGATACTACAAGTACACGTAGGTCACGAGGACGAGGAAGTCGATTTGTAGATTTTTCAGATTTTTTAGCCCGGGGCAATATGGAATTAAGCCAGGAAATTAAAGACTATACATGGTGAAGAATATTACGTTAGAAATATTTTGTTTATCTCATCTAACCCTCGATTGGCCAGCAGAGAGCCTTTAGCACCCTATGAATAATTTTAAAACGAATGATAACATTTGAAATTTGAAATGTTACTACCTGAAGAAACATATTAAAATACATGGTAAACCGCGAATCAATTGAGGTCTGTGGCTGACATCCATTTTGCAACTGCAACATGATGCAACTGACAGGGACAGATTCTTATTTTGCATGATAACATTTGAAGTTTGATATATTACTACCTGAAGAAACATATTAAAATACATGGTAAACCGCGAATCAATTAAGGTCTGTGGAAGACATCCATTTTGCAACTGCAACATGATGCAACTGACAGGGAGACATTTTTATTTTGCAGAACGCTCCGCGTACTAATGACTCAATTTCTCGATACCATCGCTGTCTCCACTGAAAAGGCAAGAAGAATAGCAAGGGCTGAAGTGTTCGGTGAGCCTCGAGGTCCATCGAGACTCTCGTTCGCCATCGATTCTCCCAGTATATCGGCGATCGTTCGACGAGGTTTCAACGGCGGCACTCGACTCGAGCATTATCGGCGACAATTTCGGCTACCGACGGTACCTGCGCGTCGCACCGGTGCCTTTGTATCGAGAAGAGCGGCGGGGCGGGGAGGGGAAGGGAAAATTTCGAACGAGCATTAAGGGTATTCGTAGCGTCTTGATTCAAAGCCAGCCGGTATAAATTAATCGAGTTACGACATTTCTCGGCATAACGACCTCGGTAATCCCGGACACCGTGCACACAGGCAAACGCGCGCGCGGCAAGAGAGAGCGCCCGCGTTTCATTCTGCTCGGATCGTTACCGCTCCATTTGTGCGCCCGAGAGTCAACGACCCGTCGCGCGAATACGCGCGAAACTCGATATGCGAAAATCCCTGGTCGAAGATGTCTTTGGAAACACAGGGAGAAGCTCGGGGAAGTTAGCTAGCGCGTGTGGAAGAAGAAAGACCCAAGGAGTAGGCCATGGCTTGATGAAGAAGACTGTTTAAAGTTTCCAAGTGGATGGTGAAGAAGAAGAAGGCGTTCCAATGTTTCCAGAAAGATGAAGAATAAGAAGACGCTCTAATTTTTCCAGAGAGGTGAAGAAGAAGAAGGAGAAGCTCCAATGCTCCCACAGAGATAACGAAGGAGAAGACGCTTCCATGTGTCAGGGAAGAAAAATGATTTAATACAGAAGAATGATTTCTTCAAGGAAAAAAAAATCAGCTTGAGGGGGAAGAAGAGGAATCCTCGAATGAGTGTATAGCCACAGTTAAATGAAGAATCCGCTTGAACCATTCCTCGGAAGAAGAAGAAGGAATGAACGATCGCATATAAAGAAAGCTTGAAGAGTAGGCCACGGTTACCACGAACATGAAAAGCCGCGCGAGGAGAGACGAAGAGAGGAGAAACTGGCTTTCCAGGAGGGTCGCGCGGCTCGTTCGAAGGCACCAAGAATTTCTCACGCTCGAAACATTCGTGCTGGGAATGCCGAGCACACGTAAATCTTGGCAAATCTTGCGAGTGGCCTTCCAGAGCGTCATCCTCTCGCGGAGGAGCCTGTCTTCTCTTCTGCTCCGCTCTATTTTCATCCTTTTTCCGAGTCTGCTGCCGGTGCTCCCCTTTCATCGTTTTCCTCGCGAGCCTAGCAAAGAAACGGCGCTCGTGACTCGCTTCTCTGGCGAAAGACGACTTCAGGCCCTTTTACTTTTCGTTGAGCCTACTCGTGCTCCTCCTCGTCGTCCTCGTTCACCAACCAGCTTAATTTTCTACCGTAAGTTTTACGTTATCCCGACAGAGGTGCCAAATAATTTGTCGCGGTCTCGTCTCTCATTTAGAGAAGACGAGAGCAGCGAACCCTTGATGACGGAACGTGGAAAAGATTTTTTCCAAAGAATTTTTGTTGAGAGCCTTAAAGAATAGAGCCTTAAAAGAGCCTTGAGAGAATTAAAAGGTTAGGCCCACTAACATAATTGTTGTGTTTTCTATCAACGCAATTAATATTCAACTCAAATTACAGTCGCAATCATTTGGCTTGCAGAGATGTAGCCTCGACGATGTCAAAATTATGTGTCTAACCCAGACCATTATAGCGTGTGAATCTGCACCTCTAGATAGGTGGAGATTTGCTACAAAAATGGACCGCAAAATTCATCTTAACATTGAATCCCGAGGTCGAAATTGTTTTCTATTGCATTGAAACCTGTGAGGAATCCTATTGGTACAGCACAATTCGTAAAAGTCTTATTAATAGGTTTCCGGTGGATAAAGTGTTCAAGTAAAAAATCAACATATTGGGTGGATTGAATCCAATTTCGAAAATTGCTCTGCACCACTTTTGCATTAAACGACTCAAATATTGGATGTGAAAAGAATAATACAAGATTTTTAAATTATAAATCGATTTCCATGTGAGACATAAAAATGCAAAATACACGAAGCGCAACGAGTGCAACGTTACTGACCGTCGCGAGGATTAATAAGAAAGTCCTCGTTCCCGCAGTTAATGCTCTGTGGCTGGAGGGTTCCATCAGCACGTGGTTTGAACATCACGAGCTTATTCCGTGTAGATCGTGATCGAGAGTAGAGGCGAGAGAGACTGCTATCGATCTTGCATGGAGCCCTGGGAGACAACGGCGACGACTACGAGGTCGACGACGAGGCGCGTCGATTCACGAGCAGATCCGAGTTATTATTCGATAGTACCCGCGGCAGTTAATGAAACAGGGTAGCTAAGCGCTCACAGCATGGTCGTCCTCTCCCTCGGAGGGCAGACCATGTTGCGGCGCTGCCACGAACGTTATCACGACGGGACAGCGAATCCTCCGGTAAGTCATAAACTTGGCTAACTTCGACACGGTATCTTACCCCGTAAATTGACCAAGAAGACCGGACTAATTTTCATGGCTGTGCAAACTTCTCTCTCTCTCTCTCCCCGTCTCTGTTTCTCTCTCGTTCTCGTTGTCAGTCTCTGGCAAGCTCTCTCGGCCGAGTGCGGATCCTGTAATCGCGAGGCTCCCCGTTTGCCAACGCAGTCGACCCGTTTCGAACGCCATGCACGACCAATCGACTCGACGCTCGCTATTAACATCCGTTAACGCGTGCACCGATCTAATTGCCTCGAAACGAATCGTGCGATTACGATTCAGCTTCCGCGTCGACTGCTTCGCGGCAGAGGCCATAGATTTTACCGCGAGAATCGCCGATTCATCGGATTAAACCGACCGACCGGACCTCGAGCTATGGCGTGCCGTCGGCGTCGAGACGGGAAACGATACCTCGAAAGTCGCTTCCGGTGATCCCGTGGCTGTCGATCGTAGCGCGTCGATCTTCCTTTCGAACGAATACTGAAATTAACACGTTCCGTGCCAAGTCGTTTCTGCTCGACTTTTCATTCAGGCCAAGTGTTTGCACTTGCATTATCAATTTCAATTTATGAAACCCAGTTATAAGCGATTAAAAGTTATATAAACGATATGTTCAATGTTTCATCTTAATTCATTATGTATAAATAAAGTTTATTGAAGTTTATTTAGATTGTGTTACATCCAAATTTTCAATTACGAAATAATAGCCGGTGACATGAGATAGCCTCTGTGCAAAATTGCCGGTCAACAATTTGTTAACTAGACTACATCGATGCCAACCATCCAAGTGCCTCGCGAAAGTCGCGTCGCAGTATCTCTCGGGTTTCCGGTCGCGTGGATTCTCGTGCGAATTAAACGCGATTATTTGCCGTCGCGACGTCCATTTGAAGCTCCCGTTCGAACGCGGGATCCGCGGGAAAAACGTCGTCGACACGTTATTGCGACTCGACCGAGCAGAAACGGAGTCGTACTGTTCCGGCCGTTTTCCCTCATCGTAGAGAGAGAGAGAGAGAGAGAGAGAGAAGGAATGGGGGTGAAAAATTTTTCGCCGAACGTGGAAGAAAGGAACGAGAGACGACGAACGACGGTATGTGTGTGTGTGTGTGTGTCTGTGTGTGTCGGACTTGGAAGAATGGTGTGAAAACCGTGGGGTGATGCGCAGGATGCCGAAGGTCTCCGGCGCTCTTTTTGCCCGGCGCGACGCTGGAAACTCGTTCTCCACGGCTCACCGTTCCGGGATCGAAGATTGAAGTCTCGCCACGAGCCAAACGTAATTACTTTGGTTCTCTTTCATCTTCGCTCTAGCTGTCGGCTTGGGCAAACTGTAAGACCCTTGCTGGGTCAACCCGTTCTCTAAAGGCTCTTAAGTGCGACAGTTTATTTGCTCGGCTAAGGTCGGACGCAGGAAGAGAAGAAGACACTCGGAGGCCGCCTTTGAGATCGAATCGTGGGACGTCCAGCGGATAGACGGCCGCGCAAAATGAGTTTTCGTCTTTCGTCGCCCACGACACCCGTCCCTCTTCCATGGTTTTTCCGACGGAACGGAAAATTCAAGAGGAGTCGCTATGTTTCGCGGGGCTCGCGCGTCCTGTAATTGTGTCTGTCGGTCACACGTTCGTTCCCTGTTTTAGATTCTAGGGCGTTTCCAAAGTGAAACGTTACCGTTAATCTAAGGTAAATGTAAAGAATTGAAAACTGCGGTGGGTCGACGAAACGATTGCGTAAGACTACGCAATAGGCTGAGTAATACGTAAACGAGTGTCAATAGACGAACTGAACGATCAACTGGAGGCGTCGATCCACCACGTCCGCGAGGCCCGAGCTGCTCGATCCACCCGTGGCGTTCGCGGGGACGACGGCGCGCCGAACTAATCGGTAGATCGGACTCAATTTATTGAGCGTATATATACAATGATATACAATTAAAATGGGCTTGTACAATGACGTGTATGAAATCGTGACGTATTTGAATAAAGAATTAGATTGATTAATTCTCAAACGGAAAAATCTTTAACAGTCCCACTTGTATTCGCACGCTCTTCAATACTTTGAGTACCCAATGAGCAGCCTCAGACATTTCATGAAACCAAAGTAATTTATTTATGGCAATAAAAATCGTGAAGTTTCGATTAGACTGCGGATTTTATGCATTTATGGGAAAATAGTTAACTGCGTTCGACGTGTGTACACGTCAATCCAAATCTCTATTGCGGAGCAATAACAATAATAAAAATGTAATTCTTCTTTGTTTTTCATAAAATTTGTAATAGAAACATTTGCTCTGCGTTCGACGTGTATACTACTGTATACTCGTCATTGCTTGATTTTAATTCCGCACTCAGTGGGCGATTTTTAATACTAAATTCCGCAGTTAAGAGGTTAAAACGATGGAAACGATAAAATAATTGGAGGATGCCAGTTTATTATTTTAAGATTGTTCAAATTATTAAGGCAACAATGAAACTCCTACTTTGCTCTGGTCTCTTGCAAATGAAGCAGACAATTTTTATTTGGCATAAAGATCCGCAATCTAGTTATGATGTATTATACTGGAAGTACTTTGTCAAACTTCTTCTACTTTGCTGATCGCATTTGCTACGCTTCGCTCATAGACACAACATTAATTTACAAATCTCGACGAACAACCGCATCACCAGTTGCAACATCACGGAAAGGACGTCTCCATCCGCGTAGGATATCACGATATCCGTTTGCCTCGCGGACCCGACCGTTTCCTCGTTTGCAAAGGAGGAGCCGAATATACAACGGGTAGATCCGTTTTCAATCGCGCTTGGCGATATCGAAACCGCAACCGATGACGGGTTCGCCGATTGGTTCCGCGTCTCGATTCGTCTATGCGATCCCCTTTAAAGGGATACCTCTGCCATACCATGCTGCGGCTCGCAACAATGGGATCGGTCGAACGGTAACCGCAAATCGAGGTTAATCGATCGATCCCCCCATATCGGGCTGCTCGCGATTCTTTCGCGATCCAGAAGATGAATCCTTGGTGAGCTCGGTGAGCGAGGTGAAGCGACTTTCTCGGTGACAGTTCATGGTCTTCCATATCGAAGGATCTCGAAATTTCAGTAAGACTTCGTCTTCGAAGGAAATAATGTTTCACAGTGTAGTACCCAGAAAAACGAATAATTTATTCAAGTGCTTGCAGGCTTTCCTGAATGCTGAATTAAAATCTAATTTCAATGAAGTAATTGTAACCTAACAAAACTAATGTAAATTAATTGTAAGTTAAACACTAAGACATATTGTTACATAATCGTATATTGTATAATTTGTAATGTATATACTATATAAACCTTATATGGTTTTAAGTCTATTGTTTTATTTGGTCGAGGCTCATCGATATTGCCTCATATGGTCAAGAAATGAGTAAATGACCAATTGCAGAACGTTTCTGCAATTCGCGTTGCTACAATAGGGTTCGGCTAAGAGTACGGTTTAGGTGAACATCGCAGCAAAATCAAACCAATGTAATTAAATGCGACTGTTTATAGTACTTTATCGTGGATCGGTGACGAGAGAATAGATTGACGATCCTCGAGGCTATGCTCACCTCGCTCCACTTTATTCCGTACGAACGCGTCTGACCAGTGCATTCGAGGATTAAAGTAGTACAAAGTACAAAGTTTGCGAGATCTGCGTAAAGACAGAAGCGAAGGAGAATGAAACAAGCATCGTTCCTAAGAATATTTCTCAAGCATTCAGCTTCTACGGTGAACACAGAATAATTTGTCTTATCTTGCGCCGAGAAACATCTTTTGTCAAGAAACCCAGGAAACTCGCGATTCTTGGATGTACACTGCTTTCTGTTTCGGAGCGGAGGAGTATGGGATTACTGATGGTTAACCGACAACAGGAGAAAGTCGTCGATTTAACGAACATTGCACGGTGTACGAAGAAAATTTGATTGGAGGCCAGACAAGAGCGTGTTCCCATCGTCACGTTCTCCTCGATGCTCGGAGAGCACGGATCGGTCATCCGTCGCCGGTTTGCGACGTGTGAACTGTAAATTGTGGCGGCGCAAGGGGGTTGGCAAAGGGGTCGCAGGGGATGCAGGAGGCACACGAGGGTGGCGGCATTTCACTCGAGTTCCTAATGCAAACGTAATCTAGCTAAGGTCAGCGCATGCTGCTTTGTAAGCCGCCGGCGGTTCGGAATTAATGTTGGCTCTGCAATCCGCCTCCACCTCCATCGTTGCACGCCGGTACACGCCTCTCTCTCTCTCTCTCTCCCCCACCCTCTCGGATCCTGTTGCCACTCTACGCGTGAATTTCACCCGCTTCAAACCGGACGACCAAAAAAAACTGTCTCGCGCCCAGAGCTGTCGCTTTCGCGGAATTTTGGTGCCCTCTGCTGATACACCGACTCCATTTTCGAATCGGGTCCTCCGCGATTGACGCGGCTCGTGCCTGTTTGCAAATTTCGAGTGGGGAAATGTCTCACGACAATTATTTAGTCTTTCAAGTAATTTTATACTGGATGGACGACATTTGAGATGAGCGATTATGTTTATGAGTTAACATTATGAGAAATTAAACATTTCTTCCGACCTAGAACAATTCCATTGTGTATGATTTTCTTCATTTTACCACGTTTTTATTAACTCGCTTTCTTGTCTGTCTGTCTGTTTGTTTGTCTGAAAACCACGTTTTTAAGACGGACTAAAAAGTATAAAATAATTTCCTAGCCCTATACAGATTCCTAACCCCATACAGATAGCCCTGAAAATTTGTGATTGTGAACTTTTAATAGCTATGAAAATACTTAAGATTTAAAACGAAAAACGTGGGGCGCAAGACTTAAGTGAACTATTCATCAATTATCTATTGCATGCGCCCCACGTTTTCATAGCTCCAATATTTTCATAGCTACTCTAATCTCGTCTAATATAATCTAGATCTCATCTAATTTTTATTGAATGTTATTTGATCTTTTAACTAATTTCATACTGGATGGACGACAGTCAATTTGTTTCCGAGTTGTTCAGTTCATTTACAGCAACGAATAAATGTATAGACGTTAGTCATGAATGATTAGCGTTCGATTTAATTCGATTATGAATTAGCTTGGCTACCGATTTGGCTGGTTTCTCTGGTCGATGCGAAGAGACGAAAAACACGTTGGCGAAAGATAATAACTGACTCGTGTTCGAATGCTTTGAAATCGGATGAGATGGGAAACGAGGCGAGCACGCCACGCGAAGTTCTACCGCTCGAATAAACGGAATCGATAGCCGAAATGTCGTTACCCCGATTCAATTCTTGCCATCGCGTCGGCATGCACATTCGAGCCTAATACGATGCAACTTTCAGAGCCGAGCCGAGGATGCCTCGCGTGGATATCCGCTGCGCTCGCCAGTTTACCACCCTCTCTCCTCCTCGTTCCTCCATCTGATATATATATATATATAAATATATATATAATGTGTTATATACATATATATGTACATCTCGGTTTCTCGTTCGGTTTCTATCGAGCGAGACGCTTCCGCGGAAAAGGAACTGCTGGTTCAGAAGGAACCGGCTAGGAACGCTCCGGCGAGCTTGCAGCACGCGAATTTCTATACAATTCAACCGTATGAATTGATATTAGATCGCGCGTTGCCGCCGCGAGTTCCGCTTCGATTGAAACGTTAAACGAGGTATGTATTGCGTGTCGCAAACAACCGCCGTGATGAGTACACTGCGAATCTCTTTGCGAAACAACAGTCGTTTGTATTAGTTTCAAGCGATAGGAACTACATGGACGTTTGCGTTTTTCTTGATCAAGTTAGAAATGTGGTAACATTCTCCAATTCAGTTATTCATCACATGCACAGTGGAACTGGCGTTAAAAATCCCTAGTAAAGTGAATACAGCGCGGTGAACAAAACCTGCAGGGAACCAGGCGGCGATCGATCAACATTCATTTGTCGACCGGACACCGAAACCCGGACAATGTTAAAAAGCTCCTAGAGACGCGGGACCATCGATTCTTTCCAACCAGCCGGAATCGATTTCCCGTTGGAACAAGCCCGGCTAATTTTGGTGAAAATCCCGCGACAGCTTCGCCGACCAGGAAAATTAAATAAACTCGGTGACGTTCGCCAGGTTATTTTCAAACAAATCGTTCGCAGGCAGCCGCCGCCGCGCCGCGCCGGGCCGCAGCGAAACAAAAACACGCCCTGGACAAGGAATTTATTCCACACCACCACCGATTTACCTCGTTCGAATATTATCGTCGGTCTTGACTACGTTTGAAATTTTGCCGAGTTCGCATTATAATCGTTTCAATTCGATTTCAATCAGGCCAAATGTCGTTCTCCTCTCCCTGATTCGAGGAGACGCTGTACAGAGCTCAAATGATCTATTTAAAATTTTTCTTTGTGCACATTTGAACATTTTCTTTGTACAATTACCGGCACTGTGAAGATCCTTCTGCACAATTAATTCTGTTCGTTGTGCAATTGCTAAACTCGTAAAGGTCCTTCTGTGCAATTACTTCTTTTCGTTGCGCAATTGCCGAGATCGTAAAAATTCTCCTGTAGACGAGTACTTATGTTTCTTCGCACAATTACTAAAATCGTGAAGATCCTCTGCCAGTAGAAAGTCCTGTTACAGTGACACAGAGCGTTCGTTTGTTGAGAAACCTTTGCCTCAGTATTGTAAACTCTAGCTATATGTGAATGATTGGAGTGCAGACGTGAAACAAGACAAAATATATTCTGAAGAAAAAATATGTAGAAGATTGGAGTGAACAAACTGATTGAACAAATGGATGGAATGATTATACAGAGCTGATAGTTGATCCCTGCTACTACGATGTTCAAGTATTGCGGATCATGGGCTAGGGTTACAGCCATTCTAACTTCGATGTAAAGGTTGCGGATACTCTAAACTGGTCAAACACTTGTGTTGTAAACTTCAGCTATTAGATGAATGATTGGAGTGCAGATGTGAAACAGAACTAGATATATGAAACGTAGAAGGTATACAAAATGTGGTTGAACAGATGAAAACGAAACGAGTGAACATAAAATGAAAAGGTTTTTAAACACTCAGGATGATTCGACAGTATTTCAATCTGTCCATGCATCTACATTACATCTTGCTGCACTTTTAACAATTCTCGGGTCAATTCACCCTCGAATTCATAGAAAGTTCATTCGAGATTTCATCTTCTCCCGGGTAAAATCCCGACGTTTATCTAGTTAGGATTGCGCATAAGCGTAGGATATCTCGTCGAGGCATTCCGGAAGGGCTTGCATTAAAGAGGAGAAACGATTCTCAGCGATTGCGTTTTCCCATCGCTGTATAATAATGGAATCATGGTCGGTCCTTGATACACGCTCGCAGTCAAAGGGCGCGCGGCCGCGTCCGTTGAAATTTCACGAGCCTTCCTGCTGGACTCGCGGGGAATATAACGTCAGCTTAAATCCCGTAACAGTTCTAAACATCACCGACCGGCTTACGGTAATTCCATGCCGGGTCTAATGGGAGTAGCCCGCGTTCCTCTCCGAACGCGAAACCACAAAGTCGGCAGACATCTTACCGCACTGGTTCCAGGATGCGACGTTTTAACGATACGACGCGGCGTACGGTTCCATAGTCGTGAAATCCGTCGGATTCGTGCGGCCTGGTCTGATTCCAGAAAGGGAAGGGAAACTATAGCCTTGAGCGAAAACGTTCGCGACTACGACAAAAGCACACGTCCATCACGAGTCTGCGGCCGAGCTCGGATAAACGTTCTGACGATCAAAGGAGAAGAGATCTCGGCGAAAAACCGGAACCATGCGACCAGGCATCCTCCACGGAAACCGACGAGATCCTACGTTTTTGCGACGGGAACCATGATCTTTCAGTTTCCTCTACTTGAATCGATACTTGTACCAACCACTCCAATAGAAAGCCCAATCTTCGCCGATCTTTAACTAGGAACTAGCGATTATTGAAGAAATAAAAATGATTTTATAAGAAATGATTGTATAGATATCTTTAGTGGAGCACATATTACAATGGGAGCCGCACAAAGTCTGAATAAAATCAAACTTGTCACTTTTATAAGGGGACACTAGCATCATTCCCGTTGAAAAATCAACAACCGCCTTATTTCTGGAGGTATGTCACTAATTTATTTGTAGCACTTGATCCTGAAGGATTTCCGGGATCTGTGTACCAAATTTCAGCTTTCCATGTCTTCTGTGTTCCAAGATTTTTTTACCGTTACATAGGTCGGAGGGACTGGCAATATAGATAACACGGGTCAGATAGAAATTTGTTTCTCTAACAACTCGAATAACCTGAAAACAACGAGGGAACATTAAAATACCATAATTTAGCGGCTGTTAAAATGAGTTCCATTTTTGCAGATCAGAGCAACATTCTCAGAGATGAAACAGGATCGTAGATGTCGCCGTTGTCCAGAAAGCGAATTGCTTTTTCCCCGGACTTTCGTTTGTTTCTCTATCGGCGTTCTCTGTTGGTTTCGACTGTTTCCGAGCCGGCACGACCAGCTCCGACCTGACACGACCCGACTCTCGGCCCAGTCTCGATGGCCCCGAGCGTCCACCTCTCCCTCTCTCTCTCTCTCTTTCACCCTGCCCGGCGAATAGTTATAGTTATAATTGTTATATTATGTCGACGTTGATTGTTCGAAATTGGTCGGTTGAAGTTGCCACGTTACATCGCTCGCAGCACGATTGCCCGAGACAGACAATTAAAACTTCCATAATGCAACCGGCCGGATTATTCCTGTCCGGGGAAGAATTATCATCCCCCGATCGACCGCTAGAGCCAGCATGATTCTCCGAGGACCGATTACTATTCCGATCAATGTTAAAAAGCTAACAAGCCAGTCAGACTTTTTACAAGCAAGATATTTCTCTGTTCTCTGCTGCGTTCGAAATATGTTCCTCGTTTTTGTTTCATAAAACAGCTGAAAAAGTCGTGCATGGATTTTCAAGTACTCGTTGTAAAGGGGAAAGTTCAATCTTCAAGTCTGTTGTGGACTCATCCCTGAAAAAAATTTTTGAATGTTTCTACAGGTGTTTCAATTTCAAAGCTCCTCCACGATTCAGGTCGTCCACCTCGAAGTCACTGAAACGATGATCTAAACGATGACTTAATTACACGTATGCTACATCAGAATTTCTGGTATCGATCGCAAAAGTGATCGATTCGGTATGAACTCGTCGATTACCGTCGCGTCTGTTGGGAAATCGATGTCTGGAATTACGTCTGGTTCCCCGTTAATTTTCTCTGGCTCGCGCTCCGAATCGGAAAAATGGCTCATCGCTTATCGCTTAGGTTCTACTAGGGTCACGTGGGCTCGAGCTACAGGAATTTTGGAATCGAATTCGAGAGCGGGCATGCTAGGCGAGTGAAAAGTCTGTGGCGATGCTCGCTCGCGCTTTGAAATGCAATCTGCTAATGGAGCCGGTGAAATAACGCTAATTCCGACCGGCTCGTTGGACCGTGGTTCGAAAAAACGAGCATCACCGTTGCGATTTCCGCTAGCGCGAGTTCCTCGCGAGCTTTTACGCCTGCGAATCGCCGGTCGAAAACGCGCTCCTCATCATGTCGAGAGTGGTTATTTTACGGCTCGTGCGCCGGAGAATGAACTGTTTTGATTAATGTACAGTTGTAGCCAGTTGCATGGTGTTTACTTCGAAATGATTTCGAAATGGTTAGTTATCGGGCACAAGACAAACTTTTTAGAAATTAATACAAATAACATGAAGTATACCTGGTATTACTTTATTTTTAAAAATAAAATTGATGTTTTCCCTTCGTATCGAAATCAAAAGTATTACAATAATTTTTGTTTAAGGTAAAGAAAACATTAGTTACAGAACGTTATTCACCAGATGATAATAAAACAATTAAATTCATTTAATTCATTCATTAAATTTCATTTCATTTCCTATTTGCCGGACTTTCTTGTGTCCGGCAAATAGGACCAAAATTTGGTATTAAAACGTTAATATTTCTTTGGCTTTTTAACGAAATCGTCCAGAAAATTGTGACGTTACAGAAAAAGGTTGATGATCAATCGTTTATCACAAACAATGCAAAATAAACTACAGAATACCTTCAAATTAATAAAAAACTTTCAAGTCGTCCTTCCTATTCCTCCGCCAAAAATTGAATACTCAAAGATAGACAGAAAATCGATGATGGAAAATCAAGTCCGACGAATCGATGTAAAATTGAAAAAATTTCGACGTTCGCAACGGGACACGCGCAAACACGGGTCGGCCAAGCCGGACTCCGGCCGTGGATTTAGCTGGTTAGAGAAGCTTAAACGAGGTTTACTGCATCCCCGTTGGCTTACGAGTTAGGAACGATCCCGCTGCGGCCGTATCAGGAAGTTCGCAACGCGTCGAACGATTCCGCAACGCATGGTCCGTTTTCTAACTGGTCGTCGAACTCGTCGGAAAGCGTCGCGATTACGACGGCGCTGTCTTGATGGTGACGGCGAAACCCATCGTTTCCGGTCTCCGTTTTCTAGGAGATTCGATGTCACGGGATTTCCACGGCCCTGTCGCCGCATCACGGTCCCGTGGGAACAACGCTTAAACGCTCCCGCAAACCGGACGACAACCGCAACCGAGCTTTGTATGTATCTTCATGGAGCGCATCGTTGCACTGGATAGAAACTAGCAAAAATTCACTGCAACTGAACGGTGAAAGCTGAATGGTGAAACGTGGTATACAGGTATAGATATATTATTATAGATATACAATACATAGGTGGAGAGAATGTCGATGACGAAGCTTCATAGACTGCGGATTTTATGCCAAATAAAAATGATCTGCATCTGTCAAAGTAAATATACAGCGATCTATTTCATATGTAATAATTATTCTGCGGATCTTTATGCAAAATAAAATTTTTATACATCAATTGCAAGCTGTAGGAGCTAAATAAAAATTTATGTTCCTCATTAATGACTTTTATGTGTTAAGAATAGTATACCGGCATTGTTAAAGTCTTCTAATTTTTTTCCTGTTTTGAATTACACCTACTCATTTTTGTCATAAATGCATAAAATCCGCAGTCTAGTGGCAATAAGTAACACAAAAATTATACTTTACACATCAGGAATCAGCGAACACGTGTAGACAACCATAGATCGATCAACTCAATAATCAATCTCAGTGACGCACACTAACACTATTTTCTCTCGACCACATCAGAGGCACACATTCCGCGCCATAATACACGCATACTTCTCTCATCCAACAGCATGAATTTGAAGAAAGGAGACACTGAAGCAACTTGTCACGATCAGGATCGATCTCTGCGAAGCTCTCCGTGGGATCTTCCCGGCGTCTGGCCGGACGGCGATAATCGACGGAGGCAATCGGGGGAAAAGACAGTCGCGTTTTATCGCAAAAGAAGTTCGGGTCCACGTAGAATTTAATCCCGCGAACGAGGATGAAGTGGACGAAGAAAACGGAGAAAGGTTTAAACGAGTCACCGGGCACAACGCGGCTCGGCTTCGGCTTCGGGCACCTAGCTTCGGGAACGAGCGTCCGCTTCGAAATCTTCGGAAATCCAGCCATTCGTTTTTGGCCCGACAACACAATGCCGGCAAGTGGGTATATATACCCGAGGCTTTGTCGAAGAACGAGAAACGAGAGAGAAGAAAATGCCGCCTTTCGACCCACTTCCAATCCTATTTTCGTGCACCCCCGGCTCTCCTCCCCTTTACCGATCTGCTCGCTCCTCTTCCATTAGCCGATTGTATTTCGAGACGAATAAGTCTCACCTGAAAATCCTCGCGAGCTCCTGCTCTAATTGAATACCTTTCCCCGGTTGCGCGAAACAACCCTGCAATAAACGAATGAACGAATCCGGCGAGTCGATCTAATCGCGACCGAACGCATTGGTCTACGGAGAACAGTTTCGCGACAGTTTGCTTCCGTTAATTGATGGCTGATTAATTTTAACCGATCCTCGAAGGTCTGTGAACAATTATCAATGTTATTCAATGTTATCCAGTAAAATCGAGGATCGAAGGAAAGAAATGGCCAAGAATTGGGAACAACCTTTAAGCTATACAAGTACCGAAACTCTTCAAGGTTGTCGAGTAAAATTGAAGCTTATCGGAATGAAATATCCAAAACGTGGGAACAGCCTTTAAACTGTAAAACCACTAAAATTCCATGAACTTGTAAAATAAAATTGAAGCTCATCGGAATAAAATATCCAAAAATTGGGAACAGCCTTTAAACTGCACGAGTACAGTCGGAATGAAATATCGAAAAATTGAGACGTTAAAGCCCCCATAGCAGCCCGAGACTCTCCATTAGTAGAACCGCAACAGTTTCTTCTCGGTTTCCGTTGCTCGCGGCAGGATCGCGCGGGTTTGTCGGTGTTGTCGCGCTCGCACGGCGGGAGCTTTAAATTCGATTCAGGCGGGAGAGAGTGGGGCGAGTTGAAAAATTGATTTACAACGTGATAGAAGGTTCGCGCTAATGTATAAAATATCAGGCGGGGCCGATCTGTCAGGATGGCCGCGAGGATGGATATATATCGCGGGCTCCTCCGGCACGGTGTCGCCCTTTATAGGATTCCGATAAAATCGCGCGGAAAGCGTTCCCTCTCTCCTAACTCTCCGGAGCTTGCAAGCTGCTCGCCGTTATCCGGCGGCCAACCAGCGAGCGCAGAATTGGCGGGCCGGATCGATTTATCGGTTCTCATTCGACGGTCGCTTTGACCCCCTCCTCTTGCTACTCTGTCCCCCCACCTCCCGTACAATCGAACAAGCAAATAATATGAATGGCTCGAACCAAATCTGCTTACATTAGCGGGCCCATTGTTGTTCGTAATTGCCATAGAGACTGTGCTACGGTCCTGGTCCCGGTACGCGCGGCTGCTCTCTCTCTCTCTCTCTCTCTTATTCTCTCTCTCGATCGTGCACAGATGTAGTTAGAGACGATCGCCTCGAGTACACGCACGTAATGCCGGTTTATTACACACCTGCCGAATGCCTAATGCTCGGATATAATCGCTGTCTCGGACCTCCACATGCGAGCCACGTAGAAACAGCGAAACACTCGATCCAATCCAACAATACTGAGCCACAACGTGTCGGAAATTGACGCGTTATCGCTCTCAAACTTTGACAATAGTACTCCACCACGCTGATCCAACAGCGAAATTATCGTACGATTTTTTAAGGATATTTACATATTTTTTCATTCAGAATTTGTGCACACTTGTGTGTGCGTTCGGTTTCGAATACGTTCTATCAGAATGTTAGAGGATGTATTAGACGTTGCACAAAGTTATTTCAATATTCGTTCTGCTACAACTTTGCTAAATCGCGAGAATTATAAATAAAATTATTGGATCGTCTCTTCAAGAATTAATAACTACAAAAATGTGTATAACATAAGTAAAATTTTCTTACAAATACAATTAGGTTGAAAAACTTCTATAAAACAAGAATTTATTTAATTTATGTAAACAAGCTAAAAATTATTAATAGGCGAATTCGTTGAGAAAGGTGTTATCAGAATTTTAAACTCCCGACAAATCACAGTGCTTTATGGATACTGATAGATTGTTCCGCAGATATTCAACTAACTCAAGAAATAAAAGTTTTACCATTTATGTAGAATTTTCAAAATTGACTTTTCACCGCATATTCGTGGCAAATGCTCCATTATGCGTCGCATGAAAGAGGTTTCGAACAAAATCGCAATTGGCCAAAATGGGGAAAAAAGTAGATTGGGGCGATAGTTGGATAGAATGAAGAAGATTGCTTTTTAGAAATTCCCGAGGTTTCTGTCCGGTCTCCCGGGACACGTATCGCAAGACGAATTTTCTGTGGAAAAACCGGAAGTCGCCGGAGAAGCCGGACGAGCCCCGGCGCGACGGTGCCAAGTCGCGGCCGGAAAAGTCGAGTCCATGGAATAGTAGAGTCGCCAGGAAATTCGTGTTTCCGAGCTATTCGTCGGCCGTGCATCGCGGCACTTTTAACGCTAAACATCCACGAATAGGACGATACGTTTCCACGGACGCGGGGAAACGTATATACGTAACGCTTTTGGCAAAACTTCCGTCGGCACCTTTGATACTCTGTCCACAAATTGAGTGACCCGTTCTGTGCACCCGACATATGCACACTGCGGGACACTCTTTTGACAGTGAAAATGCCGGGCACTAAAAGTGAATGCCTTTTAAAAATGACGGAACTCGATTCATTTAGATTAGTTGCCATTTCTGTGTTTGCTCGGTCTGCGGAAGTGACGTTGCACTTGATGAATTTTTATACACGATTGCAGTATTGCTTGTATTTTTATTCAAGTTGACTTGTGACTGTAATTTTCAATCATTTTATATAACCTTTACGACTGAAACTCTTTAGTATTTACTTTACAGTCCACCTCTTCTTCTGGATCACTTTACTGTGGAAAATTGAGGAACAATATGGTTGTCTATTCATGTAATCTTGTAATGGGTTGATCGTTTCCTTATTCCGATTTGGATGCACATGCTTTACCGTAGAAAATTAAGGAACAATATGATTGTTCATTTATTTAATCTTGTAGTGCGTTGATCGTTTCCTTATTCCGATTTCGATGCACAGACACAACAGCGGAGCTTCAGTATCGTGTCCTCTCGACTCCGATTTCGAGGATAGTCGAACCCAGATTTGCGAACAACCACGGTTCCGGTTCGCCTAGTCGAGCCTTCCGTTTACAACGGCATATTTCCGTGTAACACGAAGCCGTACACCGTCCGCAAAATGGATCGAAATCACGAGGTAACGCGAGGTGAACTCGCGTGAGCAATCACGTGTACCGCGTTTCGCGATCGCGATTCTGCGAGCGCGTCAATCAATAATCAACTGCGTCACGGACCGAGACTGGAGCTGTCAGTTTTTGGTCTGTTCGGAAATTGCAACAAAGAAAATCAATTTAACGTATCGTTTCATTCAATTTCAAATACAATATATGTACTACCAGCTGTCCAGTAATTTTACAATGAAAGTTGATATCGATGAAAAATTAATATAAGATCCTCTGAAATAAAGAAAACATATTTTTCACTTTTGGCTAGGATTTCGGCGAAACTCGCAACTTGTGCGACAGTGGATGGTTGTATTTGAGTCCAGTAATTTTACAATGAAAGCTGATATTGATGCAAAATCAATGTACGAACCTCTGAAATAAAGAAAATATTTTTTTTCAGTTTTGACCAGGATTTCGGTGGAACTTGCAACTTGTGCGACAGTGGATGACGTTGGACGAGGGGTGCTTGGGATAGCGGGAGTGTATCCGTGGATCGAGATCGCGGCGGTCCGCGGTTTTCGAGGCCGATATCAATTTCGTTCGATGGCCAGCCATCGGGTTCAACGATGTCGGATAAATCAGGCCGCGGCGCGCCGCTGGTAACCGGTTCACCTCCACGCACGCCTCCCAGTCCGGGTAATTTACCGGGGATAAAGCTCGCGTCCGATGAAACAAAGCGGCCCGCGGTGCTTGCGGGAAGGAAACTTCATTTTCTTACATCCGGCCCACGGACAAACGACCTCGTTTATCACCGGCTGACCTTTCGAGCGTGATATCCAACGGCAGCAGCACACCGGTAGCCGGTAGGTACCTACCATCCCCCCCGCTGCTGCAACACACTCCCCAATTCGTCCAACTGTCCGCGCCAGGCCGTTGGATTTTCTGTGCGCATTGCCGCGGGCTCTGCGGTTTTTCTTTTTCTCCTACCTCGTTCCTCGGTCTTGTTCCTTGCTCTCGGTTTCGTCTTCGTGCCACCCGGAAACGGTCGCCGAATCGCCGACCAAACTAACCTTCCTGACAAGTCCACGAACAAACTAGTCCGGGAACAAGTTCCTGCGGACGCGTTTGCTTAACTTCTCGCGCTGACGTGCTAGAAAAATGTACTGGAACGTCGCACAGTGCGGTACTTAGATAAGAATTTCGGACAAAAATAAAAAAAATTCGTATGGCGTAGTAATGATTTATAGTTTTCTGTTCGGAATTGTTTTAAATGCATTAATCGAAGTTTTGCAATACTATTTTAGAATTTTCAGATCTCTCCACCCCGATCCAGAGGTGCAGAATCACGCTATAGTGGTCACGACATATAATATTTGAAATAACCTGTATAATTGGATATCTACATAGAACCTAATATTCCAGGACTGCATATAACAGGCATACAGGACGATCACATTGGTGGATATCGAAACAACTTGAAAGTAAAACTGGATATCTACGTAGAACCTAATATGTCAGGATTGCATTTAACGTCGAAGAAAGTGGCTATAGCGAGATTTCACGTTTGAACGAGGGGGTCGAAGAAGAAACGGGGCGGAGCGCAGCGTCGAAGGGATGTTTTTGCTTGTCGCGGCGGCTTATTCGGCGCGAATCTCTGGCGGCGCGTTCGCGCGAGCCTTGAATTATCGAGCCACCAAGCAGGATTTCGAGGTCGAAACGCGTTAAATCTTAAGCTCGCTTAATTCCGCTCCGAGACGCGGAAACGCTCCGAGTTGTGGCCCGACTGTCGACGCCGGACTATGCAAATTGTTGGACCCGAACGTTGGGAATTCCCGACAACACGTCGTCGAACCAGACGAAATTCCAATTTCCCAAGCGTAAGGAGAGCCCTTTATGCGCCCTTTGCTGATGTGCGATAGTCCCCCGATAGTTGACGATCGGCGGAAATGTCATACATAATCGTTTGCGTCGCGCGGTTTTCCATGCGCTGATCCTCGGTGAACGATTGTTGTACAAATTATGAGACTCTGTAAAATTCGAGAACTTGGAAAATTGTAACGAACAATTATGACAATCGTATAATTCATTGGGAATATTTTATTTTTCCAATTTCTTATTTTTACTGACCAAAAAATCGTGCAAAGATACGCTCGGCCAAACCAGTTTCAGAAAACGACGGCGATAGCTCGGCATCTACTACGAATGCAAAAATGCATCTACCAGACAAGGATGTACCTTTTTACTTCCGTAACAAAGGCGGGTCTACAACCGGGGCATTACCGTATTCCGATTCCGTTTCTCTTTTCTCTCTCCCTCTCTCTTTCTCTCTCTTGATGCAAGTTGCGGAATCGCCTCAGGCCGAAACAAACTAGCGGATCGATGGTTTTCGCCGGCCGTTCGTGGCTGGGAAGCTTAAACAGTTTATTTCGGCGCTCGGTTACAGAAAGAAGAGCGGAAACATTGCCAGTTGCAGGGGAGTCCGGGCCCGTTGCTGCTCGGCCATTTGTAATTTTCCGCTCGATGTAGCATAAGCTTGCTGGCATGAGTCGGAGTACTTTCAGCTATTTGCCGAAGCCCGTCAGGAGATATTTCATTTCGCGGCGAAAGGAGAAACCCGCGGTATCGGGAACGCCCGGGGAGAAGGAGCTCCCGGAGAAAATTAGAATCTCGGTTTCGATCGGCGACGAGCTCTTTCGGAGCCTCGGGATTCGCGAAACCGCGGCTTCTTCTTGATTACAGTCCATTTGCGTTGCAAAATAGACACTGGCCACGCTCGGAAATTCATTCTACTTCTTCCACGGGAGTCCCAAAACCAGGCGGAGACTTCAAAATCTATTGCGATTCACAAAGGAATTTTATGTGTTTGTAATAAGTATTTCAACATTTCCCATTACTATTTTAGTCAGCTGCGAAGCCCCATTGGATTGATCCACAAAAGGGAATGATTCCGCCCTCGGGACCTTCTCAAAATGACTGTACCTCTTGGGACCCGAAGAATTGAAATTCTTTCGAGCCGCCCCTTTCTCCGAGCGTTCGCGTCGCTGAATATTCCACCGAAAAATTCCCGATTATGTTTGCGAAAGCCCGTCGACGCGATAAAAAGTCGTCGTCATCGTCGTCGTCGGGCGGCGAGGAGCGTTTTCGGGTCGACGATGAATAATTACCGGATCGCGGAACTTCTCTATCGCTCGATGCTCTCGGTCTAGAGTTCGGGAGGCGAGGAAGGAAAAAAAAGCATTATTAAGGGCGAGAGACCGTTTGTAAAATTCGTTATCTTCTTCCACGAGAGGGCGAGGGGAGAAGGGAGGAGATGGCCGTGACGCTTGTTTCATATTTATGAGAAGAGTTTTAGCATATTCAAAACATAAATTACTTTCAGCGGCGTAAGTCAACTAGCCAATAAAATACTGGCTGGAGTTTATCTGGTGGGCTGCAGGATCGCTCTCTCTCTCTGCTAACATAGAGCTCTCGTCTACCAAAGGGACGACGGGGACGATCGCAGGCCCGGAAACCTGAATTATGCACGATAGCAGCTATGGCTGACCTTTCACCGGTCGTGTCGCACGTTTACAAGGAGAATCGCCCGACCACTTTCCTTCTACGATGCAAATTCGACAGTAAACAGCCGATGCAGCTTCCTTGTGACCATAGATGTACCCAAAACGATGGAACTTGGACGAAGATCCAAAAACGGACCTTTAGCCGGAGCCACTTTCATTATTGGATTGGGAATCAGGTCTGCGAACCAACTAGGTCAATGCACCTTCTCGCAGAAAGTCCATTTTCTGGCCTAACAGTGCTTGGCAACAATTGCTAACTGTTCCCGTGAAATAGTATTATAGTAACTACACAGCGGATCTTCATGCAAAGTAAACATTTTCTAACTGATTTGAAATTTATTTTCTTCCTTAACACGTTAAACAGTTGCTGTAATTTAAAACAGTAAAAACATTAGAAGAATTTAAAAATACTCTTGTATAAGTTTCAACCTATTAAACATATTAAGAAAGAAAGTAAATATCTATTTCACTCTATTTGTTGTAATTCAGCTGGAACATTTTTATTTTGCATAAAGATCTGCTGTCTAATTATTACATATAAATTATTTGGCGATTTTCACCATTAAATTGGTGAATTATGAATTGCAACAAAAACTGGAGTGAAATACATATTTACTTCCTTTCTTAATATGTTCGATAGATTGAAAATTATGCAAGAGTATCTCTACAGGAAAAACGAAATTACTTTCCGAGCAGCCTAATATTAAATTTGCAGTCCTGCGATGTCTTTTTGAGAAGCCCGAGCCGGGATCTCGGATCCGCGAAGTCGGATCTCGACTTACCAGGTAGAAAATGATGAAAGTCAAGAGCTCGTAGCGGAATCCTGCGGCTGTAATAATTTTTGCTTAGGATCGATACGGTTCCCGATCCGCGACGTCGGGATACAATCGATGACGAATACAGGATGCCGGTAATCCGATTAAATAAATTGATGGATGGATCCAACGGCGGTTTCTAAATCCCGGGGGAACGCCTATGCGATGCACGCTGTAAAATAAATCCGCGGGGCCGGATTACAGCGCGCGAGCACGGCCTAGCCTGCCTCGTGGTGGCATCACGCTATCCCGAATCGCATTAATTCTTGGTCGAGATCCACGGAAATTCGAGTGAAACGTCTACTGTCTGTGCGCAATGTTGTCGGTGGCGTTTTCGTGGTTCATGGCTTTTCCCGCGCGGCTCGATTCTTCGCCGACGCTCGGATAAACCTCGAAACGCGTTAATAAACTCTTTAAATACGGCTATGCATTCATACCACTGCTTTCCTGTCACTATGAATTGCAAATTCCGCGGGATGTTGACGGTACACTCGTCGCGAGAGTAGTAGGCCGGAAAAAGAAATATTTTTGAAAGAAGTAAACACGCGGATACGCACGCAAAGAACAAAAGAAAGCAACTTCGTTCTTTCATTTGAGAAATGTATATCGTTTGCGTTACTCTCTGCGACTCGGTAACAAATGTTCGAGAACGAGCCCGAATTTCCCATTCCTATAATTCTAGTTTGCTGTTTGATGAACTTTTAGCGAATCCTCAGCTTTTACTTTTACGAAATAGTCGCCGGTAATTAGTGTGTTGATACGATTTCGATTTTCTTCAAGAAGAGAGAATGCGTTTCTATGTCTAATTCTACCATACAAGATACAATTAACACTTTATCTACCGGAAGTCTATTAACAGGCTTTTCAAAAATTGCGGTGCACCGAAAGGAAGCTTAAAAATCTTCTTTTACACAATAATTCCAAACAAAATTATTAGATTACAATATTAAGAAATAATAACGTAAAAATCCTTAACTATGGGCCGCGGACTATGATTATTTAAATTTGGTGGATATAAAATTGTAAACAATATTTTGAATAATGGTACAGCAATTAGCAAAGTTGAGTGCTAAGGGTTAACACAGTTTCAACATAGAATCCCGTGGATATTAGACTGACTTTTTAGATTTTTGTCGACGGAGTAACGCACTGTGCGCTGTTCCGAACGGTGCGCGAGAGTTAAAAAGCAGCGATAAACTCGCCATTCAAAGTCCAAAGTCCATCGAATCCCCATCAATCCACACAAGTCAGGGCGATCACGTGCCGCGAAATACGGTTTCGCGACGAATTAATCGCCAGCGTGAAAGCGAAAATACATTCGCGATTTCAAAACAAGCGAAACGTTCGTGAGGAAATTGCAAACGGTCCGTTATCTCTCGCGAGTTCTTTGCCATAAAATGGTGAAGAGAGAGGGGGGGGAGGGGAGAAAGAGTATCGACGTCGACGGCCTCTCGGATAAGGAATAAGAAGCTTTGCAAATTTCTCGGCGCGCGAGAAGTTTCACCGGCTCCGCAATCTTATCAAGACGCGCTCTCCTTTCTTCGCGACGGGTAACTACGTACGAGGGCGGAAAAGAAAGTCGGCGAACTAAAGTGGACGAAGATTTACAGCGTTCGTAGATCTACGTGGCCGAAACTGCGCGATCTCCTCTGCCGGAAGTCGTTTGCTCTTTGTTCGACAAACTGGAGCTCCGGCGAAACAAGGAGTATCTAGGAAATGCAGCATCGGCCGACGGATGATCGGGAAAACCGACCATCGTACTGTGGAGTATTTGGCTGCGACAGCTGGCCAAAAGCCGATTAAAAAATTTTGTCGAAAATATAAAATTTTTGCTTCCTGAGATAGTTGAATGAAATGTTATATGCTTTGTTAAAGGTAAAGATTTTTATCGCACAGAAATGATGCCAACTTTTCCTTTACAAATATTTTTTAAGTAAGTATGTACTTTACTTTCTGTGAAATATTATGGTTCTTATTATTTGTGTTTTTGTGATTAGTGATGTTAAAAACTGACCAATAATTCAGCGTAGTACATTACAATTCAGACAATTCGAATTTCACGAAATGCGAAAACCATAATTGTACGACAGTTGATCGCGAAAAAGTAAACCAGAAAAATTGAAACGCAGCGAGAGCAAAATGCGAGACTCAAAATTGATGGAAAACATCGATCACAAAATGGCAAACCGCAGAAATCAAAACGCGGAAAGCAAAAATTGATGGACAATTGAAGCAAACCACAGAGACTGAAACGCAATATGATCGCGAAGAGGCAAACCGCGGACAGCAGAGTGCTTAGAAATTAAAATGCACAGAGCAAAGTGAAGAGAGCAGAATGCGAAAAGCATAATTGAGCGACAGTTGATCGCGAAAAAGTAAAGCACAAAAATTCAAATGCAGAGAGAGAGAGCAAAATGCTAAAAGCAAAATTGATATACAATTGAAGCAAACCACAGACTGGAACGCAATATGATCGCGAAGAGGCAAACAGCGGACAGCAGAGTGCTTAGAAATTAAAATGCACGGAGCAAAGTGCACGGAGCAAAATACAGAGTGCAGAATGCAGAAAATAAAACGCGTGGGCGCATAGTGACAGCAAACCGCAAACGGTCGTCGCGCGAAACTCGCGCCGCGTCGGACGGAAAAAAATCGAACAAGTTATGATGTATCCCCGTGCAAGGCGTATAAATCTGGGGAGTCGCACTGCTATTCGTTGCGGGCCGATGAACAAGCGCGAAAAGTTCCGGGCCACGCGAATCCCGGTGACGAATCGATTCGATAGCCGGCGCGCTCGTAAAAGACAGGCGACGCAACGCGCGGAGCAGGGTATTTGCACCGAAAAGCCGAGCATAACTATCTTAAAATTTGCTCTATCTTCAAACTCCTTCGTCGAAAATCGTCCGAAATTAATGACATAAAACCATTTTCAAGTTCGAACTTTTGAAAGTTGTCTTTGAGCTTCTCTCACTTCGTGCAAAAGGCTCTTGAAATTGTCTGTTCACGATGATTTTAAATATCTACTTTCACCTCCTTCAGGCCAATTCTTCCAATGTCTTTTATTGGTGATCGATCGTCTCTAGAAGTTTAGCATCTGCGAATATATCCTATTGAAAATTTTTATGAATGTATGAAAACTGTGTCTGAATATGTATATTCATTATAGCCTACTTTTTCTCCCATAACGTTGCCATATCTGTCCATTGGAATTTTTGCAGCTGCTAGCTCAAGAAAGAAGACGTAGCTTCCACTCTGTAACATTACTATAAATGCAATATGGCTTTCGCAGAAGATGGCCCAAGAAGAAGCCCTAGTTTTCGCTCAAGTTCTCACATCAATACACTGCAACTTTTGCAGTAGGTAGCCCAAGAAAGAAGCCCTAGCTTTTACTTTGTAACATTACTACAAATATCAGTGCAATAGAGCTTTCACAGAAGGCGGCCCAAGAGAAAAGCCCTGGTTTTCTACGTTGCTAATCTGTTCGTGCGAATCCATCGCTTCGCTAGCAACTGACTTTCCAAGCCTTTAAAAACGCAACGGTTCTCGCAGATCGCGGAACGCGAGTGGAGAGTATCTGTTAGCAGCTCGGATCCGAGCCGTAAAACTGTAAAGAAATGATTTTCGGCGGAAAATCTTGAGAGTATGCTTGACATAGAGTCCGAGTCTCCTATCCTCTCGCTCGAGAGTCGTTATTCGCTGAAGGAAGAAAGAATTCGATCTTCCTCTGCTGCCCTTCAATTTATTTGCGCTAGTTATCCGAACAGGAAACGGAGCAGTCCGCGAAAGCGTATTTGACTTGTTACTCTCCGAGAAACAGGCTACGGTAGGTTTGTTGTCGTTCTCCGGAAAGGAAAAGCGCTCAGTCGTTTGATCGGCTCGGCGCAGCGCGACACGGCGTGTGCGTCTCTTCTTTCCGTTATTGAATTCGCGGATTCCAAAGTCCACGATAGAATCGATCGGTTTCCGAGGACGCGAGCTATTTTCGGATATGGTCGTCGTCGGGAGCGACGTCCTCGTACCTAAAAACGATTCTACCTCTCTCGTTACCGCCAGCGCGGCGCGCTAGCCGGCGAAGAATCAATCTACTCGCGGGACGGAATTGGCCGCTCGATAACCGACGTTTGTCGATTCCGCTGAATAACGATTCTATTAGAGCGAAGACCGCTCACGGCGAAACCACCCCATATTTGTTATTTCATCCGGACGGCTGTCGGGCCGGACCGATTAAAGGCTTTTGCACACTAGACCGCACCATAGGAGCCGCACAAAGTCTGAATAAAATTAATCTTGCCATTTTTCTAAGGGAACATGTACCAGTTACTTTTAAGGCTCGGTAGGTATAGCGTTAAGAAGCGTTTCGCTATTTCACAGGGCGAGCCTTCCGTTTCGGGACATTAACAGCTAACACGTCAACGGTCCTCTTCCTTCGGAAAAACGTGCCAAGCCGTTAAGTACGCCATCGCAACAGGCACCTAAAGGAAGTATCCCGAGTTTCCGCTCGGTGACGTTGCTAGGTCGACAGACGAGTGGTGCTCGTCACTGGAATTGTCCCGTCGTAAACCCGACCGGTTCCAATATCCGTTCTCCCACGCAACTCTTACAAATATCGTAGCACCGCGGATCGATCGGAAACGCGCCGGATAGAAAAGTACGAGTAGCCGCCGCCGGCGTCGTTCCTAAAGTCAAAACACCTTATAAATTGTCTGTCGTGCAATTACGTTTCTTTCGGAAGTGAGGCAAGGCCGCGGCGAGTCAAGGAACGAGGCGAGGCAAGTACGCTCGCGTGGAACTGACGTTTAATCTACAAGGCGTGCTCCGGGAGAAACCTGCTTTTCGTTACAAAAGCGTCGCCAATTAAACCTGTGGAAAGTTGGCCAACTAGAAGAGACCGGTGTGCGTTGCCGATCGAGGGAGCACCGCGCACCGAAAGCACAGCTTTCTATCGCGGGCCGGCTGTAACTTCTGGATAATAAGCTCGTAGAATGTCGGGAATAGTAGCAGGTGCGCGCGTCGTCTGTTTTCATTGCTCCATAAAACATCGGATGGCAGGGAGCGCGGTCGCACGGAGATCGCGCGATGCGTTCTCGCGATAGAGCACGCGTTACGGCTCGCCCGACGCTTTATTCCACGGATTTGATCGCTGCGTCTCGCAAACCTGCACCAGGTCCGGTGCTGTTCGCCGCTGTCTCCGCGGGCTGTTGACATTTTACAAACGGACGGGAAACACCTCACCTTCCGAACGATTTCACAGTAGGACGGAACGAAGAGGTGCCTGTTCACGCCTATTTTTAGTATTATTTCAAACACTTCTTCTTATAAATACCTCATTAAATATCTCGTTGGATTCGACTCAGTGTCAGCTACACCGTTATTCAATAAAATATGTATATAGTGATAAATAAATTAGATTAAATTATATATATATATATATATTTATTTAGACACACGTGAACGGTATCATTACTGCGAGGAAAACATAAGACTCAATACGCATCAATAAACACGTATGTACTTTCATTTTTAAAATTGATTGATCAGAAAATAGGGCTTCCTTCTTGGACTACCTTGGAACAAGAGTTCCAGGATTGATGTAATAGTTTTATAAAGTGAAAACTAGGGCTTCTATCCTGGGTCACCTTCTGCGAAAGCTCTACTGGATTCATGTACTATAATAACGTTATAAAAAAAAAATGAATCTCCGTTCAAGAATTTCCTTGGGGGAAAGGACTATACACAAAGCTAAACAGCTTCACTGTCGGATTACGGACGGTCAAAGGGAGGCAACCTAAAAAATAATGTTTATAGAAACGATGTACGAGATGCGACGAGGTAGGTACGAACGGGACGTGTGCCCTCGCTAAGATACAATATAATCGTGTCGACGACGAGACACTCGTAGAACGCCCCGAGCGAAAACCCGACAACTTGCGCGAGATATAGTTTTCCCTCGCAAACGTTTCCGCGAGCCGTTTTCCACGACCTCGGGTATCTTGTCGTCGGGACACATCCCCGCGACCCTTCCACCACTGTACGTCCGGCCTGTTTATCCAGTAATTTGCTCGAATTAAAGATAAATAGCGCCGACGCGAGTTTCCAGTTTTCCTTTAATATCGACTTCGCGCGTCCCGGCAATTACGCGGCCTTAAACGTGCCGGTAACGATAACAATGAGCCGCGCGACGCGAGACAAACGCTGGCAAACGGAAGCACGATAAAATCCGATCCATTAGGTGCGAAAATGAGTTCGGCGGGGTTTTATTACCGGAGCTACGGGACATGACCAAACAGCACCAGATTTTTTCGGTCGCGGTTGTTCAGACTGCGAGACGTTTTTATGGGAGTTTCTTTAACGATTGTTTCATCATTCTTGCTGTAACAATTTGCATCGTGAATTAATTATTCGATACATGCTAGGCAAGTGAGTAGTACAAATCTCCAATGTTCTTCAAAAAGTGTCCATAATTATGAAAGAGGTGTAAGTGAAAATTTGAAAACGATGAGTTTATCAGTTATTTTACATCACAAACAGGAAATCTATTTTACCGGCTAAACCAAGCCGATTTGGTATCTATAACATATAAAGTTTTTTTCTTGAGATGACCCCAAGAACACAAATTTAACCTACAAAGTAGGGGCCACGGAAATCGTAATCGTCCCTTAAACTAAATTAAGTCGTTTTTATGATGTTGTCAAAAATGAACCGTTACATTACATTATATGGAATTCATTTAATGTTAATATCCTTTTCTTTAAACATCTCGAAGCAAGAAATATATGACTTATAACACTTTCATAATTTTATTACACAAATACAAATACATAAACAAATATTAAAGTTGCAGCTCGGAAATCGCCGAA
Organism: Lasioglossum marginatum; assembly: GCA_028455795.1. Taxonomy (NCBI): domain Eukaryota; kingdom Metazoa; phylum Arthropoda; class Insecta; order Hymenoptera; family Halictidae; genus Lasioglossum; species Lasioglossum marginatum. The sequence continues at coordinate 2,418,348 of CM052260.1, read as the reverse complement.
CGAAAACGTTCGAATTCAAAGCAGCCCCGCACGCAGCAATTTCAATGAGAAGGACATTCGTTTCCGCAGCTAATAACACGTTCGTCCAACTTCCTGGCTTTGCCCGATGCAACGGATTCGTGTTTCCATCCCGAGTTCTCATCGAACTGGATTGTTGCACCTCCGAATACGCGAGCCCACGAGAATATTGTCGACGAAACAAGCGAGATCTCGAGCCACAGAAATTTTACGACTCGAACCTGGAATTAAAATCCCCCACGAATTTTATGTTCAGGATCGAACCGGATCGTGGGCAGTAAAAATCTGGCGGCGCGTGCCATTGCTCTGAAAATCGTTGTTTACGATCGAAGAACCTTCGAGAAGCCTCCTTGTCAATTGTAAAAATTTTCACTCTTTTCTGTCCTAGATTCAACATCATATTTTTAATACATTGCATATAATAACTGCAGCTTTACAGCTTATAATTTCTTGACGGAAAATAATACTGTTCACCGTACAAAAAAAAACGGGAATGAAGGATTAAACAGGATCTAGTAGATTCTAAAATGTCGAATCTACTTTAATTTTCGCGATATTTTGATGATCCTGTTTAATCTTTTTTCTACATATTTTTTTCTACATATTTAAATGTTCGGTGCAACTACAGTTTGCATTTAATTTGATTAATTCTTCCATTTTTGAGGTCAATGGATATTCGAAAAACAATATCAACTGATTAGAAAGTTCATTTCTTGGTGAAATATTACTAAAACCTACGATCCAGCCCACTGCGTGCCGTTTCTGTTCGCGAACGGTTTGTGTTATTTTCGGAGGATCGACGGAACTCGTTTGGCAACGGTATCGGTCGTCGCTTCAGGGATTTACGGATGTAGCGAGGCCGGCTTGTCCGCCGCGGCTGCTTTGTCGTAAACGCAAGGGCATCTGGGGGACCGAATAATGGAACGATAAATCACTGGCGCGATATTCTTGCGCGTCTCGGGCAAACGATAAATCATCAAGCGCACCGAAGGCATACGCGCCACGGTATTAAACGTTTTCGGGGGCCACTGTCGGCCGCGATGGCAGCCTGCAGTCTTTGCCAGCGAAGCTTTAAGTTTCGTCTAGCGTCTAGCTCGATGGACCGTCGTGGACCGTGGATATCTACGAGCGAGCGGGATCGTTGAGACTTTAAACGCTGAGACACCGGCCAATGTTATCTTTGTTCGGGAAGACGCACTTCTGCGTGCTACTACCATATAGAATTTGTCTGTATTCGGCTCGATTAGACGGGGACACTCGCATGGTCATCGGGTCTTTTTGGACTTAGATATTTCTATACGAATATTTACGTAATAAAAACGTGGTAAGAATGGTTCTTTTAATTCACTTGGGTCCTCGACACAATTTATGCATTCTGCATTTGTTGTTTGTTGAGATCTACAGTGGGTGCACAAAGCATTCGTACACCTTTCAAGAACGAATAACTTTTTCAAAATTGGACCCAACAGCTTGAGTTTACTCGCTAATGTGCAAATAATTTTTTTTTAATTGTTATTGGTCGCAATTACAAAGGAGAAGGTAAAGATCACGATTTTTAAATGTTTCATCTATGCCTCTAATGAAAATTTCGAACTTGTATTTTATAAATCTAAGTAAGTTATACAATACATGCAGAAAGTTTCATTGAAATCGGTTGGCGTATAAATATACGTATTAACTGCAATAAATTCCATCGTTTCGAATTTCGCCCACTCGGACGGTGAGGTACACACTGCGAGACGATTATGGCACGCGATTTCTTGGTTTTCTATGACTTTCGATTATTAGAACACGGGATATATTGACACATAAATGCTTACTGACGATGACTGGGGGAGCCTATTCTTCCGCGAACTATTTGAGTATGCACGCGCGACACTGTCGCGGCTATCTCGTTATATTTCTAATTACGGATTCCCGGCTTCGATGGAGAGAAGTTTTAATCACCGGCTTACGTAATTATTACTCCCGGAGAGCAACGTTGGTCGTCTTCGTCGGACGGCAGCCATCGAACGGCCGGCGAAGATTACCGTCGTAATCGTCGAACGAACTTTCGAACGACCGCGGCTGGTTTAATCGTTCGCGGATTAACCGTGCTTCTGATTTTACACGGAAATTTAGAAATTCGCGTAACGGAACGCGAATGGTACGGAGGTGGGGGCCGTTAAAACCGTCGCGGAGGCGACGCGATGGAACGCGATTACGGTTTCATTTCCAGAGAGGAACGCGGCCGATAGCGGCACAATAATTAGCCGTAATCGCGGCGTTGACCGTTTATGGCGGCGAAGCCATCTAATCAAGATCGTCATATTCCGGTCTGCGGCCAAACCGCTTTGTCGACTCGATGGAACCGTGGAAACTGCGGATCCCGTGCTTTCGAATCAATTGCCAAAGAGGCTTTGTTCTTCGCTCCCCGCCGGTGCTGGCATGTTCAAACGCAGCCGGAAAAGTCGAAACGAAATTCGAACGATCTTTCTCTCGCGCTTTGAGAACGGTTCCCTCCGCCTCGGGTCGGTGTGGTCTCTCGAAAAGTCGGGAAATCTTGTGGCCGAGCCCGTTCCTTCCACCCCTATCGATTTTATTGATCTTCGATTATCAATAAGTTATCACAATGAACTTATCGTTCCTTGTCAGAAATGAATCAACGATCTCAGAATCGTATTAACCCCTTGCCGTATTTTAACAAGTCACACTTCCGATGAAGATCTTAAACAAAGTCTAACAAATATGAATGTTACTCCTTTCTTTTTAAATGAAAGAAAATTTACAGTTGGAACTACAACAGTTTAACTTCAATCAATGTATTTTTTCAAAAGTGCTTCCTCCCATCGATTTTTGTGAATTATGGCGTGAATGAGTTCTTCAAATATTTAGTTAGGACTAGAACGTTTTCCCTCCGGTTAGCGTGTTTTTCGAAAAGCGAAAAAATATTGTAATTGAACATGTTTACTCAGCTCTTATCGATTTCGCTGAATTGTTACAGCTGGGACTACACTGTGGACATTTCGACAAGCTTCACTGATTTTTGCGGATATTTTTCTAAAGACCACAATTCAGGGCGATATCCTTTATCCTTATCAAGGAAAATATTCCTTGTGTTTGTAATTGTGAAACTGCGGATTCTATGCATTCATGACAAAAATTGTTTAGTTTCACAGTCTATAAGCCGCTCGTAGTATTTTTAAAGAAAGAGCCACTTTCAAATCCGACGTGAAAATCCGAATATCTACTATTTCCATTTTCCATTGGTGTTCGAAGATTTTCTCAGTTCTCGTTGAAATCTGCCAAAAATGCTTTGGATTCTTATTTTCCAAATAGCCAAATTGATTTACGTTCGTAGAGTGGAGATATACATATATGTACATCTGGCTCAAATTTCGAGGAAAAATGTTTCGAATATCATCTACGATAGGAAGATTTGAAAGTGCTTTAAAATATTTAAAAAATGCCTTCGATATTTAACACTCTCTTTACAGAAAGTGACACTTTATTTATATAGTGATTAAAACGTCATTATCCCCAAAAATATCGCAAAAGAGAAAAGTAAATTTATAATGCTGATATATGTAATTTATTGATTACAAACGAGAATCCAATTTTATTTCATCTAAAAAGAAACGCGTAACATTCACATTTGTTAGACTTTGTTAAAATGTTCGTCACGAGTCTGACTCGTTAAAATACGGCAAGGGGTTAAAAAACAAACTGCATTTACGTGTTTATTTTAATGCACATGTTGTCAATTTGTAGAAGTAGATAATTAAAATATTTAATTCTGCAAGGGTCAAGCTGACTTTTATCAACTCGAGATCGTCCATCCCTGGAACAATGCATGACCGCGATTCGCAGAGTCTGGCCTACGCGAAAAACGGGAGGGGCCGACAGCAGAGACGTGGTTCTTCGCCTTAGAGTTGTCCGCGAGCCGCCTTATAAATATTTATAATGCGCAAACAGAGGGAAACGATTCTGGCAGAAACCGCGCGACGAATTCGATCGTGAAAGCATTTGCTTGTACTTTAAACGGCGGTCCCAGCCTCGCTGTATAATTCACTAAAATTGAACTTCACCGTCGCGTCGTCGTCGGAACGATCGAAGCGTTACGTGCTGTACGGTTCCAGAGACGCGGTGCACACGATGTTCCTTGCCAAAGAAGAGAAAAAGAGAAAAAAGTTTCCCGAAGGAAACCGAATACGTTTTTCGACAGCCGAAATCCCCTTTGCGCTTGAAAACCGTATCCGGTGGATACCCGGGCACAAATAATTCGAAGAAAAAAATTAACGGATAGGGGAAGCTGGTTGGAAAAACCACGTGTGTTCAACAAAAATCCGCAGAGCTTAGGAACTCGATCTCTCTCATTCGATCTCTCTCGAACTTCTGTTTCCTTCGTCTATCGAACGATAACGAACAACTTTATCCGAGCACGAGATTTCTCGCGGAAAATACACCTTCTACTGATTCCGCCGCGTGCCTGGAATACGATCCTCAAATCTGACCAGTCCCGTAGGCCACGCCGAAATATACGTCTTCCTTTTATTTGTCTCGATTTTGACCGGAGGGTACCCGCGATGGCTACGTGCCTCGGAACGAAACACACGCATGTTGAAGATAACACTGTACAACATCTTTGTTCAGCAATTACTGTTGGGTGATTCTGATAGAGTTTTTAAAACCAAATCCGAGAGTAAAATTCCTCTTCCACGCGACGTTATCGAAGAACATTGATTTTTGTAAAAATGAAAACTAAACTCCATAAAGTGTAATTTAAAACATTGAAGAATTTAGAATCTAATGAAATATTAGAAGAATTTAAAGATATCTACAGTTATATTGTTTTCAACCTACGTGTATTAAAAATATTAAGAAAGAAAATAAATTTCTATTTCACTCCAGTTTGTTGCAATTCGGGTAGAAAATGTTGATTTTCCATACAGATCCGCTGTCTACTTTCGACCGAATGATCGCGGAACCGATGATCTAAGCCGCCCGGTTCCTGGCATCTGGAATCGGGCGAACGTCGACGACAATTTCGCCGGACAAACGCGTACGCGATGTCGGCCGGGAGAGCTCGACTAAACAGATTAAACGCGCATTCGACGAGTCACGCAGGTGAGCACCAATTGTGTTCATTATTAACGTAATCGGGTGCACTTGAGCCACGCGCGAATACGTTCGAACGCCGAGCGGTTTACGGCTGCTAACGATCGCAAAATGTATCGATGTCGTTATGCGCGCTACCCATCCAACAGTTTCGATGCTCTCGAATCGCGCGCATCGATTAATGACGGTCAACGCGGACGATGCAACCCGTGAAAAACCTTTTTGCTACACTGATATTTAATTCCCGGTTGTCGGCGACCAACCGATAAATTGCGAGTCTCATATCTTGCGAACTCGTTTACGATGCGACTCCCGTAATTGGAGTTCGACTGTAATAACTAGACTACGGATCTTTAACACATTTATGGCGTATGCAAGTTTTCAAAAAATATTAGAATACGAAAGACGAATTCGGTACGATTTTTATTAATTTCGTATCGATAAAGGCCATTGCCATTGAAAATAAGATTCTATTTAATACCACTTTCTTGAAATTTGTCTGGAAAAATTCAAAGTTCATAAACATCTACAGTCTAGTAACAAAAGACTTGAGATTTTATTCATATTTTTACAGAAATTTCATCCTGTGCATTTCAAGATGCATTCAACACGTTTCAGCATTCCGCGCATTCAACAAAACAATTTAAACAGTCGAGGAATGTTAACGAAATTTATTTTGCATTTAAATATATTTATGGCGCTCTTGAACAATATGTGCTGAGTGCAAGAAAATTTCAGACGTGGTTTTCCGTATTCATAAACCATGTTTCTCGGCTGTTTCCCCCGGTTCGATAAATCAAGATCAGTGGACAGCGTTTGATACCGCTGGATTAAAAGCTCAAATTGGGGCAGAAGCTTTTTAATCCAAAGCGCCAACAATTTTTTGAAAACGGGATCAGTCGATTGATGGGTGGGTGCCGTTGATATCGATGAATGCGAAAAACGATGCGACTTATAGAACGATCTAACAAATGTGCAAACTTTTGGTACGCGACAAATCAATGGGACACCGGTGGTTCATTTCTGGGATCAGAATCAACAATTGTCCGAAAAAAATTATGGAGGAACAAGAACATTGCTCGAAGATGAATATGTTTAATATTTTCTGTGAAAAACAGGAAGCCGGGTAACAATGTAAAATGAAATGACGTAGGTATACAAGTTATTCAATACAATAGACACAATATATCATGTCTGACTCATGATGAAGATTCTGAACAGATTCTGATAAAAATTTATGTTAATAATTTCCTTCAAACCGAAATAAACTTCTGTTTTGGTTTTGTTAATATACAGGGAGAACATACAGGTATACAATTTATATCAATTTTCTCCTTTTTAGGAAATTACGATCTACAAAAATGTCCTAATTTTAAAGGGGTTGAAGGCAAGGCGTTAACCACGTCGTACAGCAAATATTTCACGACACACGCAAAAATATAGAAATCGACTTTATTCCGGCTTTTCGACCAAATAATCCTCAATATGCATTTGGAATCAAACGAACGTAAAACCAGCGCCGCGCCGGTGCCATAAACGTACGAAATAGGAGAGTGTCGGGAATATTGTTCCTCGTCGCGTCGCGTGGAAATTTGGTTGGGAAGAGTCTCGCACGAACGAGGGCCGCGCAACAGCCCGTCATAGAGAGGCCCTAATTTTCGCTGCTCGTCCTCCGCCTGTTCGACCTCGTTCGCGTCGTCCCTCGCGACGCGATATCTTTGTCGCCTAATCTTCCCGGAGAAAGAAAGAGACGGCGTAGTTCTAAACGCGAGGCTACATTTGCATTTCTCCGCGCTTAGGGTCCGAGCGAGGCGGCGGGGCGAGTCGACGTTATGCAAATCTTAATTCGCCCCGCTGGAAAACTCGTAAAATTACCGAGCTTTTCCGCAATAAAGCCCCAAATTACTTGCACGCCTTTGAGCCCTTCGCCTGCCTGCCCTTCTCCGTTCGCACGGTTTCATCGGAGGGAAAAAAGGCCGAGGATCTCTCGACGATCCTAGATCGCTCCGTCTTGATAACGGTTATGGTTCGGGGCTGATCGTTAACGGGAGTGCTCCAAGTTCAAATGAAATTACGCGCTCGTACGACGCTCCGGCTCCCAGGACCAACATTTGCAAAGCCGATTCTCGTGAGTCAACGTTAAGTCGAATCGGAGTCCGACCACGCTCTACTTCGTTATTTCCGCATTGTTTATTACAATGCGGACCGCTTCGGCTGAAAGGACTCCAGCACACAGCCGTACCATATATATTATGCGCAACGATAATCCGAAGAATCGTCAACTAGCATACGGGACCAAAAGCTCCCGCACGTGCTTCTATTACGTCGCCCCATTAGCAATCTCAAACTTATCTTACTTTAACCGTGGTATTCTCTTTACTGTTGCTGCGATTATCTCGGTTCTTAATAATTTCACAGCGGGACCTTTACATTTGTGTCTACTATTTTCGTGCTTAAACGCTGATAACTAGAATGCGGATCTATATGCAGGATAAACATTATTTGCATCGATTACGTAGTTATTGGGAGCCAAATGAAAATATCTTGCTTCTACCAAACATTTTCTGGAGTTGGAAATAATATACCAATGTCCTCGAATTGTTGTAATCTCGTCACTGTTTTAAATTCCAAGACAGACAAGTAAAATTTGATTTCATTTGAATTTGATTGAAAAATATAAAAAATGACACTGCGTTTTTCACGCACTTGCAATGCGTTTTGATCAAGAAATACTATTACAGTTGACAGGTTCATTGTACGTCACTTTGAGGTACAAAGCTTACGATCCTAACTTCAATTTTAATTTACACATATAAATTTTCTTTTAAATAGATTTGATTTCAACATCAATCAGTGCTATTGTCGCGTGCTCTTTTTGTATGTGTGGAAAAACAACATATCGATGACTGCGGGTTTTATGCATTTATGGCAAAAACGAGTGAGTACAATTTAAAACAGTAGAAAGATTACAATGATTTATAAATTATTAAAATAAGAATAAACTATTTGTGGTTCCAGTCACTTGCAATTGGTGCAAGCAATTTTTATTTTGCATAAAGATCTAGCAGTCTAGTAATCAACGCACTATTTGTTGATAGTAAAAAGAACTACAGAGATGACAATCTGATAAATGAAGCATGTGAGTGACCAAAAAATTCAATGTCTACCATAATACAATCAAGAAATGTGTGATTCTTTGATCAATAAGGAATAGTTGCGGTTGTTTAACGTTACTGTTCAAAATCGGACATTTTATATGCAACGATCTAATAGATTCTGGAATATAGTTGAACGATATACGTTCGAGGGAATCGGAGGAAAGTTCGGAAGACGACAGAGTTTCCGTTTTTCGAGGCCCCTGGAAAATTCATTTCGCCGTTGCGCGATTTTCGGGCACACGACTCGCCGATAAATTATCGAAGGAGACCTACAGGAACGATATCTCGACCTTCGGTGTGTTCGATCGCGCGCCCTATTGTAAATTTATGGGTTATCGCGTGTGTATAGACGCAACGGCACGGAAGAACGCGCGATATCCTTGTTCGGTTTTATGGCGGTGGTGGAGGAAATTTGCGAGATCCGTATCCCGTGGGAATAAATGCGAAACCAGACTCTGCAGCGTCCATTGCGGATAATAGCACGATGTGTACTACACGCTTCCACGTATTTAGACTTACCGAGTGGCTCGTTTAAGCGTTAACGCCGAGATATCTCCGGCAACCACTGGATAAAATGGTTCGAACAAAACAACCAAACGGTGCTGTTCCCTCCGGTGTTTGCAAGAATGTTAATATCGTAAAATGTTGGTCCGTTTATCGCTGCGTCGCGACGCGTCGCGCCGTATCGCGTCGTTCCAAACATTTGCAAACTGTTTACAGTCTTTCTGTATTTAGCTGTCTCCGTTTTGAAACCGGTCAAAATGATGAAACAGAAATGGGTCCTCAGCAAAATTTCAGTAACATATCCGACAATTCCTATCCAAAATTATTAACAATTTCTGTATAGAATTCGAATTACAGCGCCAGTTCACTTGTCGGTACTTCCATCATTTCATATTTGCTCAATTTACATTGTTCACTCGTAGAAATTTATTGACAAAGAAACTCACCTGAATCTCGGGAACCTGTTGTGCCATTCTGACGGAATATTTTCACTTAATTAACTTACTATCATTGATTTTTCACGAGCTTCTTCGTCTTCCTACCGAAACAGCAAATACGTAGGGAATTGCGTATATGACATAGCAGCGCCACCCAACGGTGATTAACAATAATTGGCTTGAAGTTTTGCTATCCTGCCAGGGATGACGCCATCAGTCTTTTCTGTGTGACGAGTTTTGATAATGTAGATTCCTACAATTAATCAATATTAATGCTGTCGACAAAATGGAAAACTAATATAGATTTTTAATAACTAATTTACATTTATTTAAGC